>CAUYRT010100488.1:0-29645 GCA_963574885.1 Lepilemur ruficaudatus | reverse complement strand
TTGTTGTACAGTCAGCTAATGGCCCTGGTCCTACCAGGATGTTTTCCTGGCAAAGAAGGAAATGGCTCCTTGGTGAAATGTTTCATTTTATGCTCACTGTAAGTCCTGGAAAGTGAACAGAAACAAATTCATTTGCGTCTTTGCTCTTTGTGAATGAAGCTGCTATGAACGTTCTTGGATTCGTCTTTGAGTGGACACAGGTTTTCATTTCTATTCTGTGTATAGGCTAGAAATTGCCGGTTCATAGGGTAGATATATCATTAATTAAGATATTGCTGAACCCTTTTTCAAAGTGCTTGTACCATTTTGAGTTTTTGCCAGAAATACAGAATAGTTCTGGTTGCTCCACATCCTTGTTGATATTTTATAGTTGGTCTTTTTAATATTGGCCATTTTAATTAGCATGTAGTGGTGTCTCAGGGTAGTTTTATTTTGCCTTTCCATGATGACTAATGATATTGACCACCTTTTCATGTGCTTATTAGCCACTCATATATATTCTTTTGTGAAGTGTCTGTTCAAGTCTCGTGCCCATTTTGAAGAATTGGGTTGCCTATTTTATTATTATTGAAATGAGGGCTGTTCTCTGTCGGCTATATGTGTTGTTATAATTTTCTTCCAGTGTATGTCTTGCTATTTCATTTTCTGAAGTGTCTTCCTAGTGTCTTTTGTCATGTCTTTTTGGGAATCCCTGTGACAGCTCTAGTAGTATCTGTTATGATTATTTAATTTTTGTAGTGTTGCCCAGAATTTGCTCAATGGCAGACTCCTTGGAATTGGGGCTTTGGCTTCTATTCTTCATGTCTCTTCTTCCCACCCCAAGGGCAGAGCCCAAAGCACTCTCCTAATTGCTAACATTTTTTGTTTGATGGATTGGCTTTTGTGCCAACTCTACAGCCAAGGTAACAGATTTTTGCTCTATTTCCTGTTTAATTATAAGCTGGCTTTTCATGGGTTCAAGACTGTCCTTTATTAAGTACAGTATTCTAAAGATAATTGGTTCTCAAAAGTTGACATATATTCCTTTGGTCCCTACGTCCCACGAGAGGGAGGGTCTTATCCAAGGCTAGTCTCCTGTGCCCTGCACCATGCGGAGCACAGTCCTGGCACACAGTGGGTACCCGTTAGATGGCCCTTGGATGCAATGAGTGAATATATTCCAGAAGCAGCTGTGTATTGCCCTCCTGAGACTAAAAGAAAGGCTCACAGCCAGGCTGTAACGTGGTTAACAGGGTGTAATATTATTTTTTAAATTTCTTTGTTGAAAGGAAGCACCTGAGAGAGAGAAAAAAAAATTTGCTACATTCCTGCTTTTCAGTCTCTTGGGTGTAATCTACCTCTCATCTTTGATTAGAAATCAAGCATTTCCTCATATGTCTTTGATATTCCCCAGTTATCTTTTGAAATGAGTTTTTGAATACTTAAGGTTTCTGAGGTTTTAGGCAAGACATTTGCAGATGTTCATTTCTGTTTCTACAATGTTCACTTGAGAGAATGTCATTATTCATAAGATCTAATTAGTCCTCTAAAATCAATCTTCAGTGTCCCCCATAAATCTACGGCTTTCATACTTTAAACTAGAGCCATTTATTTTTCAAGAAAGGGGTCAGAGTGTGTATTAATTTGATCTATGGTGCTGTGTAAATTATGTAAAGAGAAGCTGGGTCTCCATGTTTCCAGTGATGTAAATGACAAGGTGATGCCTCAGATTATCCCTAATGGGTCTTAGGGGCAATGACAGCTCTGTCCTTGAATCTGACATTTACAGTAGGACAATTGCCATCTAATAAATATTATGCACCTGAGAGCAGTGAGCAGATTACGGAGCTGAAGGGCAAAGCCGTCTTCGGATTCCTGTGGCATCTCTCCCACTTGAACTTTGGAGAGCCACTTCCAGTGGTGGAGCCTGGGCCCTTTGTGGCCAGTCAGCCATGGAAGGAGGAGAGATAACATCAAACCTCTAGGCTTCCAGAGCCTCCTGTTAGCTGGTTCCCTTCCTAAGAAGAATGCACCTGATGGTGGGGAGAGGTGCCTGCTGAGGGGCCTGGCACGGCCATGGGCACTGCCTCTCCGCATGCAGCCTTCGGTGGCTACTCATGTCCCTGTGCACCTTCCTGTCTGGGTCTGTCTGGCTGCTTCTTGGCATGGCCCCAGCATCATTCCACTTCTAAGCAGGGCTTTGATAGCTTTTCAAGGAAGATGATAATGATCTCCTTCAGTAGTTACTCATTATGTTTATTAAGTGCTCATGTGGCAAGGAGGGGCCTTTGCAGCTGTAGCGGCAGGAGGAGAATTCCTCCTGCCTAAACTTAAAGTTTTGGGGTCCTTGGGGGTGCCCAGGCTGGCCAGGTGGCCAGGAAGCTGCCGCAGCTTGCCCACATGGAGGCCACGAGGCCCACCTTGCGCTACAGTGCTGGTGGCTCTACCGTCCCTGGCAGGTGCAGGTGGCCACGAAAAGCCCACCCACATTTGGGCTGAACAGTGTGCAGCTGCAGGTCCCCTCACTCTGTGGGACAAATGACCGATTATCCTCGGGCTGCTTAGCTGCAGTGTGATGAGGGCTGGGGGCATGTGAAGTGAAGCGGGCTTCAAAAACCCCACATTCTTACTGTAGCTTCTACCAAGGTGCCCTGCCTGCTGCCTCTCTGCAGTGTAGGGACTTACTCCTAAAATGATGCCAGGCCGCCCCCCGGGAAGGCGTTGGTGGTCTGAGCCCTCCCTCCCTGAGGTATTTACGGGCCCCTGGACTTCTAAGAGAAGATTGTGCAGCCCCAGAGACATTTGCATACATGTGGCACCTACTTAAGGATTTAGTCCCCACCTGACCAGGGCCTCACCTCACCATTTTCATGACTTGGTTTGTTAAAGGATGCTGACCCATCAGAAAGGAATGTCCCGTCAGGAGATGGAAGGATGGTTTTTACAGACCGGGGATTGTGATGCTCACTTCAGGCCTCCGAAGGGTCAGAGGGTGGAATTGATTGGGGTTCCTGGGGGAGGGGGAAGAGCCAAGCAGTCTCCAAGGCAGAGCTCTTGAGGGCAGAAGGAGCACAGGAAGCCAATGGGGGTGGCAAATCAGGGCAGGGGCCTGGGAAAGTGGGGTCTCATTTGGGGTCCCTGTCGCCTCTGCCAACAGTACGGTGCACACAGACAGTGAGGCAGAATGCACTCTCGAAGGTGGGGGTGCAGGAGGCAGGCAGGACACAGACTGGCGAGCACCCAGGGGCCCGGGGTGCAGGGTGGCCATGGAGGGAGGAGACAGTAACGAGGTGGACAGCTGGGGATGAAGGACCTGCCACCTCCTGGGCTGGGGAAGGAGAGATAGAAGACCCTCACCCACAGCTCAGCCTACCGGCAGCTTCAATCAGGCTGTAGTTCAGGAAATAGAGGCCACTCTACAAGGAACCAGAAGTCCACAGCATCACTGGATGGCCTAGAGAAGGGCAAGTTAGGTGTTGCCCTTGAACTATCACTGTCAGGGTCAGACAGTGCAGCTGCCACCAACCCCAGCCACCACCATGTCTCCCCAGAGCTGCAGTGGGGACCTCTACCCATGGGGCCACCCACACCTGCAGAAGGCAGGTTGACCTGAGCTGTGCCCAGAGCGCAGAACGTGGCGGAGCCTGGATGTAGTCATGACCCCAGGCCAGCAGTGTAGGGAAGGCGGTTCCAGGCTAGAGCCACTGCGCCTGAGAGGGTCACCGCACAGGTCACATTCTGCTGCCCACAGGCCTAAGTGTGGCACTGTTTCCAGCCCTGGCTGTTAGGACTGGCTGGGGTCCTTGGGCTCCCTGATCCTCCTTCCCAGACTGCTCCTTGACCTCTGGAGCCCCCCATCTCACAAGGACTGACTTCCAGCCTGGATTTAAACATTTTGATAGCGTGTCTCTTTCAGGCACGTTGAGTACATCCTTAGGATATTTTGCAGTTACAGCTGATTGACAATGGAGAATTTAATACATGTATTTAGAAACTGAAAATGCAGAAACATAAGGAACTGAGCTCTTGCAACTGACTGCACGTGTCTCCTGGGCTCGGTCTCCTGGAGCTGTTCATCTAGCTACAGGATGGGTTGGTGACGTGTTGCACGAATGTGACTTTGGAGCAAGCGGAAGACGGAACTGAACGTTGACAGAGCTACACGCACGTGCCCCCATTTCCCGTTTTACTACATGGGGAGCGGGGAGAATTGGGACCAGCAGAGCTGCCTTTTCCCTCCACCTCTCCACCCCTGCTTGGGTCTCTCCATAGCCTTTTGAGAACCTTGTGAATAAACAAGATTCAATTTTCTAAATTATAAAGATGTAGTAAAATTAGCCTCAGTGCTGAAAAACAGTAGAATTGGACTTGTGTTTTGAGTGAAGGCTGCTCTCCCCCAGGATGGTCTCACTGAGCACACGTGGGAGATCAAGGGCTGGACAGTAGCTCCTGGATGATCCGTCCACCATCCTAGCCTCAGTTTCCCCATGTTTTCCTACTGGGCCTTTATCAACCACGTCACATTTTGTGATTATCCCTGAGATTAAAAATTCATTTGTAAGTGTAAAGTATATATATCTATATCCATAGTTAATTCACATGCTCATTATAGAAAATTTGGAAAAGGCCAAAAAAGAAGAATGAGATCATTCATAGTCAGCGCCCCAAGGAAGTCAGTGTTGATATTTTTAGGTTAGAGGAAGTCCTTCTAGTAACACGGCTTTTCAAACTTGCTCCATTTCTGTGAAGAACTAGGTATAAAGAAATCATTTGTCCTCTGTTCAAATAACAGAGGCTATATATGTATATATATATATAATGTTTTTTTTTCAGGGCAGACTTTCTTTGTGACAGTTGTTTCCAAGCGCCAAGCCCTCACAGACACGCTGATGCCTGCTCACCCTGTCAGCCCCCGGGGTCTACAGCTTTCCTGCTGTCTTTGCAGAGCTGGAAGGCTCAGTAGCCCTCCAAGCTGTGGCCTTGGAAGCATGTCCAGGGGAATGAGGAGGACAGATGGCACCGTCAGTTGCCATCAGATGCCCTGCCCAATCTGGGGTCTTATTCTTTCTTTTGTGTTTTTTAAATTTCCTTGGAGCTCTAGGGGTACTGCTGAGGTTCCATCCGCTTTAAGACTGTGAAAGTGGAGAACTACAGCTCATGATCTTAGAGACCACCAATCCCATGGCCTCATGTCCCAGATGAGGATGCTGATGCGTGCCCAGTGGGAGCAAGGGGTGCCTAGATCCTAGGTCTCAGGAATCCAGCCTGGCCTCCCTGACCCATGGTCAGTCCTCTGGGCTTTGCGCAGCACCACCTTGGCACTTGGCCGACAGCAAGGTGAGCTTTGAGTCAGGCTTGCCAGGATGCCCGTGTTCCCCCTTGAGTCTATGAATAGAGGGCCTACCTATAGGATGTGAATTTCTTAAGTCACAGGAGGCTGTCTGCTTCGGGCACCTGCTATTGCCCAAGGGTTCAGGAAGTCCTGGGTGTTGTGCAGTGTAGCTTGATCGTTGGTGAGTGTGTGTGTGTCCTTGTGCACACACAGATTCCCAAGCTTAGGCTGAATTCACCCTTGGAAAAAGATTTCTGGGAAATTTTAGGTACATTTATAAAAACATATTCTAAGGGAAAGCCAAGCAGCTCATTGCACATAGGAATGATCTCCTCACATAGAGCTGTATTTCAAAACTAGTTGCTATTGTCATGGCTAATAAATACAATAATAAATGCCATAACTTAAAAATGTTCCTCAATTCATAGTAGCTTTGGATATTATGAATTTTCTACTAAGGAGTTTCTACAACTCCTATCCTATTGGGAGGTGGAATATACAATTTTGGGCATTAAAAAGTAGTCAATCTGCATTCACAAAATCAGGGTGACCGACTTCGCCTCCAGGCCCCACAGTTTATGGCTTGGTGGGGTCTTGGGCTTGTCTCCCCCTGGTTGACTCAAACACAGTTATGCCACAAAGTGCAGGGTCAGACTGGAGCTGCGTCTGCATTCCCGGCAGTGGGGACAGCTAGCTGTGTGGCTGTTGGGGCAGATATCCACCATCCCTGAGCCTGGCCTTTGCTCGTTAGGGCCCAGAACGCCCCAGCCCTACCTTTGTCCCCTCAGCCCGCTGAGCCCAGGTTCCTGGCCCGTTGGGTAGGGGGCATAGCCAGTCGGGGCCAGGTGAGGGACCCTTGGCTGTTCTCAGGCTGCCCTTTCCCTGCCCAGAGGGGTGAGCAAAGCCCTCCATGCACACAGTCTGCTTTGGGTAAAGTTTTGATGTGGGGAAAATGCATTTTCAGCTCTCACTCTCCACCCTGACTCTGTCCTCTGAGACTGAGGTGCAGGTGAGATAAGGAAACACGTCACACTTCCCACTGTCCCAGTCACACACAGAGTGTTAAGCCATGGGTGTTCATTTGTAATAGCCCAATTGCCAACATCAGTGACAGAGGGAATGGGGGTGGCGTGGATGTGTTTGGGGAGGCGGCATTCTCTGGACCCCTTAAACCAGACCACATGGTCCTTCCACCAGTTTCTAAGGCAGCCCCTTGACTGCACAAGTGGTGAAGTACACAATCTTTTGTGCACAGCAGGGTGAAGTTTTCTCTATGCATTTACCCAGGTCATTACCATTCAGATCAAACCAGATTTCCACATTCGGGAAAGTCCCCTGAACCCCCCCCACCCCCACAGTGCCTACTCAGTTGGACGTATTGTTCCCATTTACAGACAAGACCAAAGCTGGGAGAAGGGAGGACACTAGGCCTGGGCTCCTCAAGAGCAAGTCCTCACTCCAGCGCCCTCTCCCGTGTGACTGAGCACAGTGCAAGACTTCTCCGGAGTCCCAGGGTATAAAAATCCAGATGCTTTTGGATATGGTGGGGGGGTGGTGGTGCTGGGGTGGTATGGGGGTGGAGGGTGTTGGCAGCCTCTTGCCTTCACATGCCTCAGGGCAACCACCTGTGCAGACAGAGCCGCTGCCAGCCATGGGCAGCCTGCCTACCCACCCACGCCACCCCGTGCCAGGCCGTGACTGGGCAGAGGGAGGTCCGCAGAGGGTTCTGGAGAGCTGGGGCCTGCGGTCTCAGCACAGGAGCCACCTCCCTGTTGTTCCCCTCCTCCTTGCTCTGCAGTGCCCTCCTCCGCGTCCACCTGCTGGAGTGTGCAGCTCCCCACGTGCCAACCTGAGGCCCGCTGCGCCTTGTGCCTTTCCCCTGGGGCTGTGCTGCCGCATCCCTCTCCTCTGCCGTGTGCTTGTTTGGTCCTTGGGCTCTGTGTGAGAGCTGGAGGTCTTCCAACTGTGCTTGTATGTCCCCAGGGGCTGGGAAGGGGGAGCCTGAGCCACCCACTCCCCTAGCTTTTGATCTTGCTTCAAATTACAGGTTGAACCTTTAAATACTTCCCGGCTCCCTCTCACACCAAAGGCCTGTGCCCAGGTTTTCCTTCCCTTCTTTAGGAGCTCTGGGACAGCTCAACACAGTGGGTCCACACCAGCAGTGCCTGCTGTTGCCGCGGCCACTCCTTCAGCCTGCACGAGGCTTAGGAAACGAGGGTGTGTAGCGGCGCCCACATCATAGCCAACCTGCCAGAAACACCTGCTGCCTGCGATCTCTGTGTGCACAGGGAGAAAAATCCCAAGTGCTCTTGCCCAGTAATTAGTTATGGAATTGGCTTGTGAACAAATAGCTTGAGTTTTCCTGCAGGCATCTGGGTACACACACACACACACACACACTGATGCACATAAAGGAGATATATTACAGATACCTGTGCATGTACACCACACATTCCTAACTGGTTTTCTTCCTTAAATGGAGGTGTAATGTACAACAAATCATGTCTAGTAAGTGGCTTGAGACAGGGCAGGCTGGCCACAAAGGGATAACTGCAAGGAACAGAAAAAACAGCATAGTATCTTTAACAAACAGATTGTTCCCCCCTCATATAATACCAAATTGTGGCTTTGGCTCAGCAGTCATTGGTAACTGGAGTTCTTTTGGGCTTATCCTCATGATCATTGCTGTCTTAGGTCCAGCCATCAGATCCATTCAGTGTGGCTGGGGTGGATTCTAGGCGTGCCACACTGAGGTTATAAGAGAAGAGAGATCACAAGTTCTAAGTGCTAAGAACTGTGTTTATTAGCATGATCTCATTTAATCCTACGATAACTCTGTGAGGTAGATACCAATGTTCCTCCCATTTTAGATGTGAAGAAAGTGAAGTGTAGAGAGTAAGAACTAGCAAGTGGCAGCGCTTAGATTAGAGCCTAATTCTCTCAATGCAAAGTCTTTACCTGTAAATGTTACCGAAGCCTTCACGCACGTAGGGAGTTAAATGTCTCATAGGGGAATACAGAGAAAGCGCTTTGGTAGTTCTTTAAAAAGTGAAAGATTCCTTCTATTTAAAAAGTAGGTTTTTAAACAGATGAGTTGAGCCAAACGAAGCACATTTTCCTTTCTGAGTACAACCTTCTGGCATGTTAGACATCCACGTGGGTTGCAGTGATGGATAAACGTGCCCATGGAACCAAGGTTATTGAAATGCAGGCCTCTCATGATGTGCCTGGGGCTCTGTATTGACCCAGTCCTGTCTGACACTTTTTAATCAATAATTTTAAGGAAGACATAGACAAGATGATTTAGAAATTACAGAAAGCACAAATCTGGGAGGAATAGCCTATGAGCTGGATAATGAAATAAAAATTTCACAGGATTTTGGCAGGTGAGAGCCTTGGGACTTAAATAAAATGGAATATATTAGGGATTCATATAACGTCTAACACTTAGATTCAAAAAATGAACTTGAGATGTATGGCTTTGGGAGTCCTGGTTTATCATTAAGCCACGTGGAAAGGGCATAGCTGACCACAGACCAAACCAGCAAATATTTTTGTTCTGGCTCCTGACAAAGCCAACATTAGGAGGCATTCTAGTTAAAGACTGTATTCTTCATCATGTGTGTTCTCTGGAGTCTCTGGTCCTATAGCTCATGGTCAGCTAGTGGTTTGACTAAGATTTCCGTAAATGCTGTACTTAAGTCACTTGTTTCTTGATTCAGCATTTGCTTGCTCACTATAAATCTTTGACTATTTTCCAGAGCTCCACAAAGTTGATTCTGATGGCTTTTGCTGACCTGTGTACGTGTGTGTTTCTGCGGGGGACAGGCCCTGGGGGCTGCTCGCTCTGCAGTGTTGCTAGTGTCACTCCTGTTCTCGCACCATCCTGCGTGGAGTGCAGGGGGCAGCCCTGCATTCACGCCAGCCAGGCCATTTCTGCTGCATCACGGTCAGCTCCAAGTTCCAGGGACTGACTGGAGGGGAGCTAGCGGGTGAAGGGTCAGGAACTGGTGGCACTCAGCCTGGAAAAGAGCAGACCCAGTGGAGAGATGGTGGCTGTTTAAACACCTGATGCTCTGAGACCTAATAGCCCCAAAGAGAAAAGGAAGGATCCATGCGGGAAGTCTCAGAAACGCCCATCTGGATTCCATGTCAGGAAGGGAAGAGTCTAGGGTGGGAGTTGTCTGAGCAGGCTGCCTGCCTTCTGTCTCACATGCTGCCCGGGATTCCTGTAGGTGGAGGTTGCAAAGTGAGGTGATGTCTGCTCCTCTCCATCCTGAGACACGGTCATTTTTGTCCGCTTTTGTCTTCAGCTTCTGTCATCAGCTCTTGCCGATTCTTCTCTGTAAAAGCTGGTCCGGTTCAACCTCCTCTCCATCCACGCCTCACCAGCTCCGATACAGACTGCAGAAACAGCGCTAACTGTTGCCCTGCCAAGTGTTGTGGGGGTGCTCTCTAAACTCAAACCTCACTGAGCCTCTCTTCTGCTAAAAGAAATGCAGTTGCTTCCTGCTGCCGATGGGCCAATTCGGACCCATTTGCAACTGGCCCCAGCTGCCCTTCCAGACACAGGCCCCCATGTCCTACCCCTCCCGCGCTGCCCCAAAAGTTCTGAGATCCCCCTGCGATCAGACTTTTCTCGGCTTGGAGATGACCAGGGTGCTCTGACAATAATGTTATTTCCTTTCAACATACTGATGCTCCATCCTCTCCAAAGTGCTTAAGATAAGGAACAGAAAAACTCATGTTTTTTCCCAGGTCATAGCCTTTGAGCGTCTCAGCAGAACTCAACATATAGCAGAGAGGCAAAATAAGAAGAAATCCAGAAAGAAAAAATAAAATAAAGCCTGATGTTACAAAGAAAGAACACGAAGGTCACAAGGGAGGCCAAGCTGGGTGGGCTTGTTCAGCGAGGGACGCTCAGTGAGGAGGACACAGGCCCTCGGGATTTGACGAGGTCCCTGTTGTACATTCCTGGGGCAAAGCCACTGCAAAGAGAGTTACAAAAAGTCAGCCAGTTTCGTCCTGCTGTGTATACTCCCCTCTTCATCTATTTATAAAGCCTCGAGGAATTAAAGCAATCTACCGGCTCAGGCCGACCCCTGGAGTCAAACTGGATTCCTCTCTTCCTCTCACACCCGTATCTAATCCATCAGCAAATTCTGTTGGCTCCAGCCTAGAAATACACCCAGAAGCCACGCTGTTCCTCACCCCTGTCACCACCACCCTGCTTTGACCCCGACAGTCCTGGCCCCTTCCCTCCCTCTGGCCACACGATTCGGGCTGCTCTGCGAAGAGGCTGGGCTTGTTGCTGCTTTTGGGACTGTGCACTTGCTCCTCCTTCTCCTGGAATGCTGAGTCCCAGACCCCTGTCTGCTCACACGCCCTCCTGCAAGCCGTGCTCCGAGGCCAGCTCCCCAGTACGGCCACACTGACCATCACCACCCACTCATCGGCTGCCCCACTTCCCTGGTTCATTTTTACCCGTAGTGCATATTCACCTCCAACACACCATGCCACTCACTTTTTTGTTCTGTCGCTCTCCTGTTCTTTCCTCTAGCATAGCGGTTCTCCACCATGGGACATCTGTCAGTGTTTGGAGACATTTTGAGTTGCCATGACTGGGGGTGGGGTGCTCTAGGCAACTGGTGGACACAGGTGGGATGCACAGGACAGTGTCCTGAGAACTCCTCCAAAGGCCTCCCAGGTGCCCACAGAGCTGAGGTTGAGAACCCTGATCCGGATCATGAGCCCCACACAGACAAGAGCCACTTTCCCCATTTTGGTCACTGCTGTATCTCCAGCATTCAGAGCAGGGCTTGGTATCACAGATGCTCAGTAAATGTGGAACAGAGACTGGCACATTCTTAGCACAGGGAAATATTGATTGTTGTTATTATTATTATTTCCTATGGGTTCATATAGTTTCTGTGCCTCAGGTTTTCAGAAAGGCCTCTGACCTTCTTTCTCCTAAACGTGTGGGAAGAGTGGGAAGAATGTTGGACGTGCTGTCAGAGACCTCTGTCTGAGCCCCAGGTTGGCTATTATGAGCTGTGTGGCTCTGGGAAGCTCAATTAACCTCTCTGATATTGTGTTTTCTCATTTGCTAAGTTGGAATAAGACTTGTTTTCCTTTTTATTTGGCAAGCTGACAGGATGAACTAATAAGATAGTATGTCAAAATGCTTGTAAGCACTACATACCTTTCGGTTATTGTCATTATGTGGTACTTCCTGCAAAACGGAAAAGCCAAGTGATTTCACCATGGCTGACAATCTTGCATTGGTTATGAAGAGGCTGTTATTCATAATTCAGTGGGTTTCCACTTCTGCCCATATGGCACTCCTCCCTTAGACAGGTATCTTGAGGGAAGAGGAGGAGCAGGAAGCCATTTAAAATACACCACACATGTCACATGCATTTCACTGAACAGCTTTTGCATTTACAATTCAAACAGTACGCTCAAAATAGTATTAATAAATTTTCTATCCTGAGTAATGCTTCTCAGATATACAACAAGGGAAAATAATTAAAGAAAAATCCCATAAAATGGGGATCATAAAAAGAGGGGGGATTGTAAATCAAGGGTGTGCACTTCTAGCCATTCTCAAGACTGCCTTTGAGTGCAGGGACCCCAGATGTTTGATTTGGACACGTGGGCTCTTGCAATATGATCGTGTTCTTCTTATGAATGAGACATCAAAAGGCACATGGCCATAGATGCAAACATGTTGGCAAATGTGTGCCTTGGAGAGCAGAAATGGCCAACATATGCGTCCTTCATCATTTATGAAGCTGTTAGGATCAAAGCCCCAGGGAGCGCATTCTGCCCCTGGAAATGAATGACCTCTCCTTACAGATCACCAAAGGGCCTTTGGCTAAAGATTTGCAACATCGAAGAGTGGCATGGCCAGCTGGCCACCTGAGACACGTGGTCTGTTCCAAAGCATGGGTCATACTTTTACTTTCCTGGCTCAGTGGGGATAAAGCCTGAAAGAGCCTTTGGAGACACTGATAACAAATGAATGTAAATATTATTTACTTAGCAACATAATTCACATTTTTTCTTTTCTTTTTCTTTTACTCCTTCACAGTGTCATTAGTCTTTCCTTGAGTCATCAGTTCCTTCATTTATTCTATTAATTCAACACTTATTTATCAAATTCTTACTTGTGCTGGGCAATGTTCTAAGTCCCAAGAATTTGGGGGAAAGCCAGACTGACAAGTACCCTGCCCTCATTTATAATCTAGAGATGTCAAACTATAAGCAAATGAATACACAATACTTTTTTCAGAATGTAATGAATGTTCCCAATGAAACAATCATGATGTGCTAGAGCTTCTTTCCATCTCACAGGAGGGCAGATAGGAAGGGCCACTCAGGAAAGGCCAGTTTGTGAGGAAGGGAGAGAGCCTGTGACATGCTGGGCAAGGCATGCAGGGGGTGGGGGGCTGCACGCCCAAAGGGCCTGAGGCAGGAGTGAGTGAGCAGAAAGTGTGCCCAGTGCCTGGAGCCAAGTGAGGGGGCTGAGGAAGGGGCGGAACTGAAGGGTCAGGAGGGGCCAGACCATGCAGAGCATCAAAGGCCTAATTGTGGAGGGAATTTGGATGTTTTTTAAGAGGAACGGAAAGTTATGGAACTATTTTAAGTAGAGGAATGGGATGCACTGATTTACCTTAGGGAAAGAGTTCTCTGGCTGCTTTGAGAGGATGTGTTATTGAAGGGGAAAAGGGGGAGCGGGGAGACCAGTGGTGCTGTCACACTAGTCCAGCAAGAGAGGGGGCTGCTTGGGCCAGGGCAGTGACTGGGGAGACAGGAGCATGGATTTGAAATATGCTTTGGAGAAGAAAAATAGGCAGTGCTGATAGAAGAGACACAGCGGTAATAGAAAGGGTAAACTCAAGATGTCTCCTGGGTTTTGGGCTTAAAAAACAACTGGGTACAGAGATATGAAAGAACAGGAGGGGGTTGGGTTTGGGTTATATATATGCAATCAGCAATTCTGTCTTGGATGTTTGGAATTTAGAAGCCTGTTGGACATCTGAGTGGAGACATCAGGTTGGCAGTTGGTAAAGTCTTGAGTTTCATGGAAACGTCAGGACCAGAAACAATGATTTGGGATTCATTAGTGTGTGTAGATGGTATTCAAAACCACAAGAATAGACAAGGTAACTGAGGAAAAGAGTTAGATAGGAGGGCCCAGGAGCAAGCACAGGACCACTTCAGCATTGAAGGGGTGATGGAGAAGCAGGAGATGGCAGATACATCAATAGGAGGAAAAGCAGAAGAGTGCCATCATGGAAAGTGACAACGGAATATGTCTTAAAGATGGAGATGCTTGAATGTGTCAGATGCTGCTAAAATGTGCTATAGCAGAAGTAAATGCAGAGTCCTGTGGGATAAGTTGCCTCCAGGGTGTGTGAAACCCTGGGCAAGTATTTGTTGTGGGGCCCCTGTCTATGTAACCAATGTGATTTAAAAATGTACTGTAAATTGCTGGCCGTATGTGGGGTAGAGTGGCATATGGATGATGATTCAGAATAATGGGTAGGAAGAGATGCTTATGTATTTGCTTATTGGCTAATAAGTGCATTTGAAGATTCTTCATGCTGTATCCAATGTGGGCATATCAACCCACATCAGTGCATCAGTACCATTCTGAAGGCCCAAATTGCACATGATTCCATGAAAGAAACTTTGTGCTGGCTAGAAGGGTACACCTACAAGAGAACTCCCATGAGACATCAATGCATTTTTCAACAGAAATCTTGCAGGACAGAAGGGAGTAGGAGATAAATTCAAAGTGCTGAAAGAAAAAAACAAAACAAAAAACAACAACCCTGCCAATTAAGAATACTATACCTGGTAAAACTGTTCTTCGAAAATGAAAGGAAGATAAAGACTTTCTCAGATAAACAAAGCTGAGGGAGTTAATCACCACTAGACCTACTTTGCAAGAAATGCTAGGGTAGTTCTAGGTGAAATAAAAGGACACTAAACAGCAACATGAGAGCAGAAGAAAGCATGAAATTCATTGGTAAAGGTAGATACATAGACAAAAGCAGAATACTGTATTACTTATAATGATGATGGGTAAATTGCTTTTAATTCAGTATAAAAGTTAAAAGACAAAAGTATTACAAATAACTATAACTGAATTACTTGCTGCTTCCTGAACACAAAAAGACTGCCTCACCTCTGAGGTTGTGTCCCCATTCAGGCAGAAAGCAGGGATAGGCCCGTGCCTGGAACCTTCCCTGTGTCAGAGGGACCTCTGAGGCCCCACTGAGCCATGTCCACTTGAACCTCATGTTCAGAACGTGTCAGTGGTCACCCCAACTGCAGAGGAAGGCACAGCTCCACCCTGACCCAAACTAGGGCTGTTGCCATGGAAGAAGACTGATGTTGGGGAGGCTGTGAGCGAGATGGCAGATAAAGTGGCCGGGCCATTGATGGGGGCAGATGAGATCAGATCTCAGGGGGGCGGGCCGTTAGCGACGTGAAGGCCACCAGTGTCAGGGAAGTTAAAATGGAGAAAAACAGACACTGGCCAGAGCAGTTTCAGCGGGTGGCACCGAAGTCTGCAGGAGGCAGGAGCAGAGCCGCAGAGAGTCTGTCTTCAGAGAGAACAGAGGACCTGCCCGCTGGGAAGGGGTGTGCGGGCGGAGAAACTGGGACCGGAAGCTTGTTCCCAGACCCAGGGGGAGAGGTGTGGAGTGGGCGATGGGAGAAACAAAGAGTGGCAACCACTGAACCGCTGCAGAGCAGGGCTCTCCTGATGGCTCTGCCTGTCTCGCTTCTACCCGGAATCCCACAGGACATCTGGAAATGAGTGTATTTGTTATAAGGGGCATTTTTCTTTTTCCAGAAAAAGTGATCAACCTTTCAAGAACGATTTTGAGTGTGTTCTGTCATTTCTTTCTTTTATTTTCCACAAAGGGAACATCACTGAAGCCATGTTAACATCAGAAAAACCTCCACATTAAAGGCCAATATTCTAGCAAGTATTATAAAAACTATGTGTGTGTATAATCTTGTTCCTTCATCCAGAAAACCATTCAAATAGGAGAGGCTGTGTGTGCACTAATCGGAATTCTCAGTGGCAAGCAGCAGAACCCTACTCTGGATGATTTAGAGAGAACAGAAAATTATTGAGAGGAAATTGAGTGGCTCACAAACTCCCCAGCACGGCTGGGGAACCAGACTGGGTGCTGTGCCACCAGACACGACGTTCACACCCACGGATGCCATCACTGCTGCTGTCCAGGGTGCAGCCACCAACCTCGCATGGCCACCGGGCCCTGAAAATGGCCCAGAAACTCAATGCTGAGATGCACTGCAAGTGTAAAATACTGGATTTCCAAGACTAAGTATAAAGAAAAGAGTGTAAAATATCTCATTTGCACTTTAAAAATATTGATTACATGTTGAAATGCTAATATTTGGACATACTGGGTATTAAATAACATATATTGAAATTAATTTCACACATTTCTTTTTGCTTTTTAAATGTGGTTACTAGAAAAATTTAAATTATTAATACCTGTGGGAAACGGGCACAACATCATTTCCTCTGATTTCCATTAATCAAAGGGAGTCACAAGTCCATTTTTCACATTGAGGGGAAAGAAAACAGAGATCACCTTGGACTGGCGGAGCCAGCCCGCACTGGGAGGAGGGAGCTGCCCCAGGCCTCGGAAGGCCTTTGAGCATCACCAACAACAGCGACAGAGCATCCCTCGGTTTCCTTCCTGGGGATCCAAGTCTGTGGCTGACTCGGTGCCGGCTTGGGGAGGGGTGTGACTCTCACGCGATAGATCAAGTCGAGCCTCTGTCGCGTCTAGAGTTTCTGTTAGATCATGAGGGCCTTGGAGGGCTGTGCATCTCCTGCCGTCCCAAGGAACCGACCCCACGATCTACTCCACCAACATACCAGTGCGCCCGCCCCGCCACCTGCTTGGTGCCTTGTCCTCCTGCTCCTGCGTTTGAACGCCACACTTTGCCCCTTCCATCCCGGGACCCCTGTCCTGCTGAGGCCACAGAGCCCCTGGAAACCACAGTTCCAGGCAGCGCCGTGGCAGCCTGTAGCGACCCCATCACCTGCCGGTGGACGTCCGCGCTCTCCTCCCCGACGTCCCTGCCAGCGAAGTGTCTTATGGGCCCTCCTGGGGGAGCGCACTGGAGGACGTGAGCTGTTTTCACAGGCTCCGCCCGCCCGTCATTCCTAGCTCTTCATCCCTCTGCATTCTTTCCTCTACATGCCGTCTCACATCTCGGCTCTGAATGGGGAACCCGCCACCGACTCACATAATGCAAACGGAAAGCCACCTCCCCGGGGAACTGGCACACCCTTTCCAGAAGCTCCCCGTCTCAAATTAAATTATTCCGTCTGTGGTCTACTCCCATGTGGACTCATCGGATTTGTGTGGCTAAAACATAGTTAACATTCCTAGGTCTTTGAATATCGAGGACTTTTTCCAGACTTCAGACCTCTCCTTGGGAAGCAGGTCTGATCTGTTTATGACTCCAAACCTCAGTCGGCTGCTGAGGTTCCTTGGTGCTCCTTTTTTAAAAGTGAAAATTTGTTTTTATTGTAGTAAAATACACATAACGTGAAATTTACCATTTAAACTATTTCTCAGGGTACAGATCAGTGGCATTCAGTACTTTCACACTGCTGTGCAACCATCCCTGCCATCCCTCTCCAGAACTCTTTCATCTTCCCAAACTGAACCTCTGTCCCCATTAAACACGGATCCCCACTCCCCTCACCTCTAGCCTCTGGCGATCACTATTCTGCTTTCTATGAATTCCATTGCTCGGGTACCTCGTATTAGTGGGCTCATAAAGCATTTGTCCTTTTGTAACCAGCCGATTTCACTCAGCATGATGTCATCAAGGTTCCTCGATGTGGTAGCATGTGTCAGACTTTCCTCTCTTTTAGATGCCGAATAACATTCCAGGCATGAATATACCACATTTTGTTAATCCATTCCTCCCTCCAGTTCACTTGGGTTGCTTCCACCTTTTGGCTACCATGAATAAAGCTGCTGAGCATGGGTGCAAAAATATCTCTCTGAGGCCCTGCACTCAACTCTTCTGGGTATGTACCCAGAAGTGGGACTGTGCATCAGATGGTGATTCTATATTTAAGTTGCTGAGATGCTGCCATCCTGTTTCCGCAGCAGCTGCGCCCATCTTCCATTCTCACCAGCAGTGCACGCTGCGACATTCCCTTTACCTAGTCTCATGCCCCCCTTTCTCGTTTTCCCCAGCGAAACATTTTTCAATTTCTGCAATCTTCTCTCCTTTCCTGCCTGCTATCCCCTCCCCTAGCCCCGCCCTTGTCCAGTAGACAATTCAGCCTCCCAGTGAGGGATCTGCCACAATGAGTGGTCTTCAGTGATGTTACATTTTACCTTTTTTGCCTTAATCTTAATGCTTTTTACTTCTCTTCCCTCCCAGGTGTCCTAGAACCATCACAGGCCAATTGCAAAGCTGATCCTTGGAGCTTTAATAGTTAGGCACCTGGCACAGCTTCGCTCCCCAAGCAGCTTTGCCTTTGGCTTCTGTCCCTGCCTATCATAGCCCCTCCTCCCCCTGCTTCTGGAGGCAAACTGACGACTCCAGGATCCCAAGTGGAAAATGAGCTAACTGGGCACAGTGGGGCCTTATTTCCCCAGGACTCCCACTTTAGGTCGATGTCAACCAAATGCATCTGGGATATTGAGACTCAAAAATATCTAAAAAAATCTTCACAGAAGATTTTGTGAAAAGGGTGGTGCAGATTTCAAGACCGAGAACTAAGACTTATTTTTAACTCATTAATGTAAATTAAAATGGAGAACAGGCCTGGAGTCCCCTGAGCAGAGAAAACCAGTCAGGCCCATAAATAAGCAAAAATTAACTTGAGATATTTCCTGTCAATGCCTATATTAAAGAAAAACAGAACTTAGCTCAGCCAATCAGAGATAGCCAACTAACTTACAGTTATATAATAAGGGATTTTCCAGTGGATGGACCACATCAGGCAACTGTGTAATTGTGACTACCCGAATGTCTGCTTTGCTTTCCTCCTGTG
This sequence comes from Lepilemur ruficaudatus, assembly GCA_963574885.1. Taxonomy (NCBI): domain Eukaryota; kingdom Metazoa; phylum Chordata; class Mammalia; order Primates; family Lepilemuridae; genus Lepilemur; species Lepilemur ruficaudatus. Next base: position 11,253 of record CAUYRT010100488.1, on the reverse strand, counting down.
TCTCCTCTAGAAAAGCATCCCCTTGGGTTCCTCTGTGGAAGCTCCCAGACCACTTCTGGTTTGGAGCTGCCCCGATTCATGAATCATTGTTTGCTAAAAAAAAACTCTTTAAAAATTGTATTGCACCTCATTTTATGTTTTTAACAAAGTATAAAAGGCACTTGCAAGGCCACTGGCACGGACTATATTTACTGACAGCTGCTGTGAATCTTTTAGGTCAATAAGAGGCTGTTGCTTTAGGAGAGGGATGTCACTTGTGTGAAAAGCCAGATGAACCGAATTCCTAGTCCTTCAGGTTCCAGGAGGATTCTACAACAGGAGTTAGACTGAGACCAAGGTGACACTGCAGTGACATTGCCATGCCTGTAGGACTGTAGAGTGTGGCCTCTCATCTCCACCTCTGCAGAGGTCGGGGTGGTGGAGTGTCCCAGCCTGCCAGATCGTGCCAGCACGGGTCAGGGTTAGGATGAGCTGAGGCTTGTGAAGCTGCTAAGAGCAACATGAGAGGTGCTCCTCGTCCTGAGCACAGGGAGGAGAGAGGCGCAGGGCCCACCGCTTGGCAGCAGAAGCAACAGTATGAACACGGATGGACTCTACTCATACCCTGTTTGCTTTCTCCATCAAGGAGTGGTCTTCAAACGGTGGAGGGCACTGTCAAGAGGAAATTAAAGCGTAAGTGGAGAAGAGAGCTGTAGGGAATTTACCACTGCAGGCCTTGGCGCGCTGCAGCCCCACATTCTGGGACAGGCCTGGAGCCGAGCTGGTGAGCCCCGGGCAAAGGCGGCTCAGTCATTCTCACAGGACATGGAACAACCAGCCGGGGTTTGCCGAATGACACGCACCCACCTCCTGCCAGCTGGTTGAGACATCCAAGGGGATAAGAGAATCCATAAAGCTGAGGTGAAAACGTGTCCTGCATTTTAACAAGGGGAGAAGGGGGATTCAGGGAATGTCCAGGTATTTTCCACCAGACAGACGTTGTCTGTCTCCTCAGAGCTGTGGTAGCAGCTTCCAGCCCGAGACAGTCCTCTGAGAGCATCTGAGACACAGAGAACATAGGCTCAAGTGTGGGGGAATCTGGGAGTTTGCAGCCGGAGAGGACCTGGCTGCGCCCAGCCACCCTGCTGGGTTGTGAAAGAGGCCAAGCTGCTGTCTCTGGGCTCCACCTCTGCACAGCGGGGGCACGTCAGCCACTGGTTAGTCAGTGTTCTGTATTGTAGTAAAATGTGCATGATGTAGAATATACCATACAAATAATTTTTAAGTGCACGGTTCAGGAGCATTACGTACATTCACACTGTTGCGCAACCACCACTGCAATCCATCTCCAGAACTTTTCATCTCCCCAAACTGAAACTGTGTCCCCATTAAACAACTCCCCATGCCCCCTCCCCCAGCCTTTGGCAAGCCCCATTCTACTTTCTGTCTGTATGAGTCTGACTACTCTGGGTACCTCATATGTTTGTCCTTTGGGGACTGGTTTATTTCACTTGGCATAGTGTTCTCAAGATTCATCCATGTTGTATATAACAGGTGTCAGAATGTCCTTCCTTTTTATGGCTGAATAATATTCCACTGCATGGATATGGATATGCGACTTTATTCATCCATTCATCTATCGATGGACATTTGGGCTGTTTCTAGTTCTTGGCTGTTGTGATTTGTGCTGCTATGAACACGGATGTGCAGATATCTGTTAGAGTCTGCGAGTAATTATTTCAAGGGCACTCTGTCATTCCTGCCATTGACAGAGTTTCTGGAACTTTTGGATGCAGGGACCTAATGTTTCTTGATCACTATGTGCTAAATGCCATGTGAAGCCCTTTTATATATGTCATCTCACTTAGTTCTCCAGAAAACCCTAGGAGGTAGGATGTCTCATTGCCTTTTACAGATAAGGCTCAGGTTGGAAACTTGCAGAAGGCCCCGTGGTGAACGGTGGCAGAACCCTCATGGGGATTCAGCTGGGCTGAGCTGAGGCAATTGTGGGCATCTCAGACTTCCATGCTCATTGAGTGAGTCTCCTGCGACCTTGTTAAAGTGCAGGCCCTGTCTTAGCAGGTCTCGGGCCTGAGACTCTGCATTTCATAAGGCTCTTGCTGAGCCATGCTGGCAGGGATGATGCTGGGAGCAGCAAGATCCTGCCACTGCTGCTCTTGGAACCACCTTCCCTGTTTGCTCAGACTGCAGACTTGCTGGGTGCAGTCACAGCTTTGCCAGGCAACAGGGTAAGGGGCCTTTGTGTGCTGGGAATGGTGCCTTCCCAAGCCTACATCACCTTTACCTGCAACTGCCAAGGCTTCCTGGAGGGGCTCATCCTTGTCTCTGCAAGCCAGCTCTTCACAAGTGGTGATGTTGGGCTCCTTGGGCCCAGAGCACAGTGATTTCCATCAGAAAAATGATGATGAAAAATGATGAATTAGCATTTTCTTGGTTGAAAGATTTTTAAGAAGTCTTTTGAAAGCATCTGCATTTTTAGATAGTAAGCTGGGACAGAGGGCTCCCTGAAGACAAGGTGAGTGAACTGAAAAACATAAATTGTCCCTGGGCCAGAAGGAGCCCCCGTTCCCTTTGGGGCCCTTAGAGATGCTTGGAGGGCTCCATTCAGGGCTTTTGGAGCTGGACAGGGTCACCTAGAGCATTCAGCTATCGTCGTCAGGAGCTGGCACTGCTGGTCTGGGCACTAGGCCTGCTGCTTGTGCCACAGACACCTGGGAGGACTCTCCCTGCTACATTTTCCCCATCTTTTTCTTGCATCGCCTTACAGAATGTTAGCACAAAGGGTCTTTAGGGATCACCTGGCCCATCCCCTCTCTCTCATAGATGAAGAAACTGAGGCACCAAGAATAAGATCACTTACCTGAGGACATAGAAAGTTATTAGAAAACAGCCCAGACCTGGACTTGTGATTCCTGACCCCAAGCCCAATGTTCTCTCTGCTATGTAAGCAAGGTTCTTTTGAGGGTCAAATTTGTTTTAATAGTCAGGCAGCACAGCAATAACAGTCAAGGCCAGGTGACTTGGAACAAGATAGTTATGGGTTCAAGTCCCAGTGCTAATGCTCACTGTGTTACCTAAGGCAAGTTATTGGATCTCTCTGGGCCTTGGCTTATTTATCTTTAAAAGGGGGACAGTAACACCTAGTGTGGGGGCTAGTGGGTGGGAGCCATGAGCTGCAACAGGGAGCTCCGAAGCGTGTCGTCAGGAAGAAGAAGGAAGCAGACGCTGTGGTTGGGAGGCATAGAAGGAAAAGGAAAGCCTTGATGGGGAGAAAAGGGATTCATTTCATGGCTCAGCTTCTTAGAGAATCAGCAGCCCAAGCGTGGGCATGGTGCCAGGTAGAGCAGAGTGTGAATTCTGGCTCCCCCGTTGTGTGGCCCTGAGCAAGTTGGCTAATGCTGTTAAAATTCAGGTTCCTCGTTGTTGAGGTGAAAATACTTACACTAGATCTTTTTGTAGCGTTGTTGAAGATAAACGGAATAAAGCAAATTACACAGATTGGTTAGTACGCAATAAGCATTATTATTAATATAATTGTGTTATCATCAAAAGCATCAAAGATGAGAGGAGCTTCTGGGAAAGGTACAAACCTTTGTCACCTGCCTAGAATGAAGGAGCCCTAAGCAGAACAGACATTATGGATTCATTTTGGAGATTACATCAGGAGGAAAAGGACCAGGGATAAGAGAACTTAGCAGAGCTCGGGGTTTGGAAACCCGGCCCAGAAGCAGTTGAGATGTGATCAGATAAGTTGACAAATGGAGATGCAAACCTCCCTCTGCTAAGGCCGTGCTAGCCTGTGGCTTGCTGGCCTCACCCCCGACCTGCTGCCTCCTGGTGGCGCCGGGAACAGGGGTTGGAGCCCTCTGCTTAGGGCTGTGGATAGAGACAGAGAATCTGGACCAGTGCTGTGCCCTGGATGGAGGACTCACTCCTCTGTGGGGAGGAATAAGGGATGGGACAAGAGGCTAAAGGTGTTTCAGGAAAATCCCTCCTCAGGGAAACCAGAAGAATGGGGAATAAATATCCCTACCCCCAAAACAGGTCTAGGATTAAGACTTAAGAATCCTTCTTTAGGGCACAATAGTGCAATTAGGAAACAATTTAATACTACGGTAAAGAATTAAATTGAAGTAATAGGCTTAGGGCTATAGATTAAAGGATTAAAAAGATGAATTAGAACTCTGTCATGGAAAGGAGAGAATTATTATAACGGATTCCCAACTTAAGGTCCAAAAACGAGTAGCATAAGAGACCCAAACATTTCACAAAGGCAGTTAAATAAGTCACCTAGGAATAAATGTTTTCAGGTGGGGCACCAGGAGTCAGTGCAAGCTTCAATAAATTAAAAAAAATAAACATAATTGTTGTGGTTAAAAAAAATAGAAAGGGATATAACTATGCCTGGTTCCAAGAGGACGTTACAATGTAAGGGAGCGGAGCTGGGTCCAAAATGAAAGATGAAAGTGACAGCTGGATTGGCAACATCCCCACATGCAGGGGCAGGTCTGTGAATGCCAAAGGGCCTTCAGGTGAGGGGTGGGGAGGGAACGCAGGTGATGTCGGGTGCGGTGGAGGGAAAGCGAAGAGGACAGATGAGCAAAGGTGAGCAAAAGCTTCAGCAAGAGGAAAGCTGAGGAAAGACACGTGGGAATACTTAGGAGGGTTAGATGAGCAATTCTAGTTGGGATGGGAGGAAATAAAAAAACATAAGAAAAATGTTTGAGATAAAAGTTTGGTTTTCTGTTGAGAATGGCAGAGGGTGGGATATTAACATATTATGTATATAAATATATTAATATGTCTGTATTAAAAACCTTTGAGGCTGTGTCCCCTGGTTCAGAATGCTTGGCTTCTGCAGGCTTGTCCAGCTAATGAGCATGGAACCATGTACAAACGGGGTTTTCTAATTGATAAATGTTGACGCCAACAGGCAGCCTATGGGTGCTTGTGAGGAAGGACCCATTTTGAACATTTATTTACTAAATCTTTTTTCAAAGAAATTCATCGTTTGCATACACTTGAATAATCTGATAAAATTCTTAGATTGTAATGTCAAACATCTGTCATCTATTTGGAACTTATTAGCATGTGTAACATCGCGCCTACCTACTGTGTGTTTCTGAGGCTTTATGCCTCTGACTGTTCACGGTTTGAGATTGCTGTGATGTGTGGCGACGGCTGGCCTCGGGGAAGCCAGGCAGACACGGCAGCGAACATCAGAGGAGCCATCAAATGGCCTTTGTGGCTGAGTGAACCTGCAGAGTGAGGAAGGCAGAGAAGCCTCAATAAGCGTCACAGCGTGGAAGAACATCGTGGAGCAGGCACTGCACTCACGTGCGTGCTGCTAGACTGAGAGCTCCTCCCACAGGTGCAGATAGGCCTCCTTGCACCTGCACTGTTCCCTGCGCACTCTGCCTTCTAATGTCCATCGACGGCCACAGCCTTAGACATCTAAGAGCGTCTTCTTATGCCTTCTCCAAACTGTTGCTCTTGCAAAAGAAGAGAGAGAGAGGAGTGGCTGCCTGAGAGGTTAGTTGACAGATGGGAGTCCCAGGAAGAGAAGACAGGGAGCATAGAAAGGAGAAAATGAGCAGAGAAGTGATAGGTGAGGATTTTCCTGATGTGAGTTCCATCCTGAAAGGCAATAGGGTGTCCAGCTGCTGTCCTCATACTGGTCTTGGTGCACATGGAGTGTGGCGTCCTAGGGCTGGTACCCTAGAATTGTGGAGTTATGGGACACACACACACACACACACCCCACCACCATGTCTGCGGAATTTTCAGACTATTAAGGGCAAAGAGTCTATGAAAAGCCTCCAGCGAGAAAAAAGCAAAAATCAAAATCAAATCAAATCCAAACAATAACAACCAAAAACAAGTCCTCTACATGGGAAGGAGAAATGGACAGGCATCTGACTTCTCATGGCTGACATCAGAAGCTGGGAGACAATGAACACAATTTCCAAACTTGTGAAGGAAAATCACTGCTTTGTCCTTACAGAATGGGACCAGCACGACACACCTTGGCAGCCTCGTTCTAATCCCCGCTCTGTCAAATCTTGTTTTTATTTACTGATGTAACTTCTAAAATTTTTAATTTTGGGGGGATTTATTTCTGTTTATTTGACTTTTAAGAATTGTTCCCTCCAGTGAATTGCTTCAGGGCTCTAATACTTAGCTAAGCATAGAGCTATTAAAATTGGCCAGGCACGGTGGCTCATGCCTGTAATCCTAGCACTCTGGGAGACCGAGGCAGGAGGATTACTTGAACTCAGGAGTTTGAGATCAGCCTGGGCAACATAGCGAGACCCCATCTCTACAAAAAACTTAAAAATTAGCCAGGCATGATGACATGTGCCTGTAGTGTCAAGCTACTTGGAAGGCGGAGGCAGGAGGATCACTGGAGCCCAGGAGTTTGAGGTTGCTGTGATGACGCCACAGCACTCTATCTAGCCCATGCAACAGAGCAAGATTCTGTCAAAAACAAAAGTAAAACAAACAAAAAAACTATTAAAAACATTTTTCAAACAGTGATTTTTTTAAAAATAACAGTAACGAGAGCTCACTTTGCTTAAAACTTCTAACCAAATTCATCAGCCTCAACTCAATACATTTTTTGCTTCTGTCTAATTTTCCTACATCCTACCTTCAGATTTTCCTTCTTCCATGCCACCTTTCACTGATTTTGAAAAAGCAGATCCTGTTTTTATTTAAAACTTTGATATTTTGTTCATCTTGAACTCTTTGCATTAATTCTCAGATTTAAAAGTGAAACTTGCATTAAAACAGGAATCATCTGGATGCCTGAGCACCTGGTGCAGCCTCCTTCACATCTCACACCTCACCCGCCTCCCCTGCCCCCGTCCTGGCCCCGATTGGAAGTTCCTAATTTTAGTGGATTTTGTAATTTTTTTCCTTGGTAGTTAGAATTTTTGTATCATGTTGAAGAAAGTTTTGCTTACCCTAAGATCAAGAAGATATTCCTTCAGGAACTCTTTTGCTTGCCTTTCATATTTAGAATTATACTACATCTGAAATTTATTTTGTGTGTAGTATGACAATTTAAAAGATGTCACTGTGTTGTCTTTTGGCTTACATAGTTTCTTGACAAGAAGTCCGTTATAATCTCTGTTCTTCAGTGTGTATCTTATTTCTCTCGCTGCTTTCAAGATTTTTCCTTTGATTTTTATTTTTTTAGAGACAGGGTCTCTCACTGTCACTCAGGCTGGAGTGCAGTGGTGTGGTCTTAACTCACTGCAGCCTCGAACTCCTGGGCTCAAGCCATCCTCCTGCCTCAGCCTCCCAAGCAGCTGAGTCTATAGGCATGTGCCACCACACCTGGCTGCCTTTGATTCTGAGTAGTTTGAATATGATATGCCTAGGAATATGTTAGTGTTTGTGCCAATGTGTGCACACATAGCTATTTATCCTGCTTGGTGTTTCTGAGCTTGTTAGATTTGTGGTTTGATGTCTGTCATTCATTTTGGAATATTCTCAGCCTTTCTTTTTTCTCCTACATAATTTCATCTTCTTTTTCTTCTCTCCTTCTAGAATTCCAATTATATATATGTTAAACCATTTGATATTGTTCCATAGCTCTTAGATGCTCTCTTCCTCACCCCCACCCCCCAATATTTTCCTGTTTGTGCTTCAGTTGGGGTAATTTCTATTGTCCCATCTCCAAGCTCACCGATTCCTGTCTTGGCTGGGTTGAGTTTGCTGAGGGACCTGCTGATGGTATTCTTCATCTCTGTTACTGGCTTTTTGTTTCTATCATTTCCATTTGAGTCTTTGATAGTTCCTAGCTTTCTTCTGAAATTGTTCACCTGCGATCACATATTCTAACATTTTCATTAGATCCTTTAGTATATTAATCATAGTTACTATGATTTTTGTCTGATAGTTCCAGAATTTGTGTCATATATGTTGACTGCTTTGTCTCTTGGTGATGTGGATCTTTCCTCTTGCTTTTTTACATGCCTTGCAGTATCTTACTGAAAGCCTGACATCTTGTGTAAACTTGCATACTAGATGCAAGTAAATAGATTTCATGCCTGGAAATGAGCATGTCCTTTCTTTTGCTGAGCCTTTGTGTGGGGGTGTGAGTCAGACCCTGGGCAGAGGCTGAGCTGGGCCTGGGCATGTTGCTCTGTGGTTACACTCAGTGCACGACAAGCTCTAAACTCCTCTGGTGTTACCTTATGTTCAGGGTGCGCTTGGTTCACCAGAGGGTTTTCCTCAGTGTCAGCTCCTCCCTCAGCTTTAGGTCTTTCTTCAGGCTGAGCATCAGAGGGGTCTGTCTCCCTGCAGGCCTGTTAGCTTATGATGAGTGGTGCTGGGTGTTCTTCCTTGTTCTGACTGAGCCCCGTCCTTGGCCAGCACTGGCCTCTGTGACCCTGCCCACCCCAGCTCCTACTCCACCTCGGGTGGAGGCGTTTTCTGTTCCCTTGACCCTTCTGCAACAGGGTTTCATCAGTACCCTGAGAGTGCTGCCCTTCCCTAGAAGTCAAAGCTCTTGTTATGCGTGAGAACAAGGATGGGGTGAGGGAAGTGGCCAAGTTTTGTGGCTTTCCCTTGGTGGTTGCATCATGGGGATTCCTTCCTCAGGACTCTCGCGGTCATTGTGTGAGCACCCCAAGAGGCAAGTGGTGAGAGCCTTTGAGGGTGTGGAATCCACCTAAATCTGCCCTGGCTGGCTCACACTTGGCCTTGGTAAGTAAGAATTAGGCCACTGTTCTGGACCAAGCTCCTGTACCAGCCCCAGCAGACCAGCCTGAAAATCAACACAGAATTACCCATGCTAAAGTTCCACCTCACTAAACCCAAACCAAGTTGTTATCTGACATTTGGAGAAATTGGGAGAGAGAGATAACAGCCAATTTCCCAAACAGGCCAATTTCAGTCTTTAGTGGGCATGATAATGAAGTTCTCTCTGCTTTAATCCTTACACAAAAGACTAGAACCTGATGTTAACTAATCAGTTATTTTTCTACTGTTTTGTCTGCCTGTCCTCCCCACAAGAAAAATAGCTTCAAACGACTGATACGTGCTTTGTTCTCTGTTTCTGCTTGCTAAAGCCCTTTTCTGTATATAAAACCAATCTTCTCTGCTCAGCTCATTGGAACACAGACTCTATTTTGTGGAATGGAGTATTGCCCAATTCTAGAATTGCGATAAAGCCAATCGACATCTTTAAACTAAATTTATTGTAATTTTATCCTTTGCCCACCATTAGCAATGCACGAGGAAGTTTAGATAAATCCTTCCCATGGCCCTGTAGCACCTGCCCCAGCTAAGCAGGTGCTTGAGTCTATCTCTCCTTGGAAGTGTCTGTGCTTGCTGAGGTGTTAGGTTATTTGGTCCTGCAGCTTCAAATCTCTGATGGGTTCAGGAAAAGTTGTGAAATTATAGACTGCCGTGCATTTGCTTTGCTGTTTTTGCTTTTGGAAGGGGTGGGGGTGGGAAAACCGTGTTCTTTCCAGGTTCCTATATTCCAAGTAGAACCAGGAGTCCATATCCTTTTTGTATATTTGTTTTCTCTTCTTTGGGTTTTAATTCCCATTTTTATGTCTTTAATCATACTTATTTTATATTATTTCAGTTTGTCTTTCTATTATCTAAAGTATTGAGGATTCTAAGCCTGCTGTCTTCACATGATCATGAAAACTCTTGGGGTTTGAGGTGGGCACATACTTGGGCTCTCAGTTTCCACTTTACCTTTTAAATCTGAGAGTTACCTTTTAAATCTGGGAGTGCTTACCATTAGGTCACTAAATATGAAATGTCTGATTTCAAATCAAAGGCTTAGTTTATTATGTCTCAAAGAAGAAGCAGTATGATTAATCAAAGTATGTGTCTACACTATTGACACAGTTTTCTCATTTTTTTTTTTTTTTTGAGACAGAGTCTCACTTTGTTGCCCGGGCTAGAGTGCCGTGGTGTCAGCCTAGCTCACAGCAACCTCAAACTTCTAGGCTGAAGCAATCCTTCTGCCTCAGCCTCCCGAGTAGCTGGCACTACAGACATGTGCCACTGTGCCCAGCTAAGTTTTTCTATATATACTTAGTTGGCCAATTAATTTCTCTCTATTAGTAGAGATGGAGTCTCGTTCTTGCTCAGGCTGGTTTCGAACTCCTGACCTTGAGCCATCTAGCTGCCTCGGCCTCCCAGAGTGCTAGGATTATAGGTGTGAGCCACCGTGCCCGGCCGGTTTTGTCATCTTAATAGTAGCTTGTTTATGCCAGCAGTGAAGAAGCCCGGAGAGCGAGCGGCGATGAAATTGTGAAAGGCGTTTTCCACAGCTTGTTGAGAATTAAATATTTTTCCTTGCAAGAAGTGGTCCAAAGTCTGGAAGAAGTGGTAGTCAGTTGGTGCAAGGTCTGGTGAATATGGTGGATGACAGAGAGGTTCCACGTCCAGTCTCTGTAGTTTGAGCGCTGTTTGTGCAACATGCGGTCGGGCATTGTCTTGCAAGAGGATTGGTCTATCTCTTGACCAGTCTTGGCTGCTTAATTGCAAGCATCCCCATCATTTCATCCAGTTAGTTGTAGTAGACATCTGCTGTAATCGATTGACCAGGTTCATGAAGCTATAGTGGATAATACCAGTGCTGGACCACTGAACAGACACCATTAGCCTTTTTTAAAATTTAATTTAATTTTTATTTTTAGTTTTTTGAGACAGTTTCACTCTGTTGCCTGGGCTAGAGTGCTGTGGCATCAGCCTAGCTCATAGCAACCTCAAACTCCTGGGCTCAAGTGATCCTCCTGCCTCAGCCTCCCGAGTAGCTAGGACTACAGGCATGCACCACCATGCTTTGGCTAAATTTATATATATATATATATATATATATTTAGTTGTCCAGCTAATTTCTTTCTATTTTTTTAGTAGAGACGGGGTCTTACTCTTGCTCAGGCTGGTCTCGAACTCCTGAGCTCAAATGATCTGCCTGCCTCGGCCTCCCAGAATGCTAGGATTACAAGCATGAGCCACCACACCCGGCCTTCAGAGTCTCACTCTGTTGCCCGGGCTAGAGTGCCATAGCCTTTTTTGATGCATATTTGATTTTGGACCATGTTTCAGCACTTCATCTTTATCCAACCATTGTGCCGAATGTTTGTGATTGTCAAAAAGAATCCATTTTTCATCACATGTAACAATACTGTGTAGAAATGGTTCAGCTTTATCTGATGACAGCAAAGAAAGGCAAGCTTCGAGATGATATTTCTTTCTTTCTTTCTTTCTTTCTTT
>CAUYRT010100487.1:0-20275 GCA_963574885.1 Lepilemur ruficaudatus | reverse complement strand
CAACTTGAGTGGTAATATATTTTGGGAAATCAGCTCACTACAAATTGTGACTGTAAACATTGTACTGTAAATGCTTTGTAGTTTTCCCCCAATTAAAAAAAAAAAGTTAAATGACAAACTACAACTTGAAGTTAATGAATATTGAACTTTTAAATAAAACTTTTTTAAAACTGAAAAAAAAATCTTTTCTCATTATTCTGATTATTTTCTGGTTATTCTATCTCATGCCTTTCATATTTAAAATGTATGAGTTATTTGTTTTTCTGTTGAATATTTGTTGCCTTTCTTTTGTTTCTTTGTATTTCAAGGAAACAATTATAATAACATAAGTAGAATTTTTTTACATTTTATCTTTTTCTAAGTTTGGTTTATGCTTTTGTATTTTGCAAACCATGAGCATTTTACTCTTTATCAATATATGTTATAAGTAATTGATAATTAAAATATAGTAGCTATAGGAACTCAAATAAAAGCAAAATTCTGCTAGAGTTTTACTACTCTAAATAAACAGGTTAAGAATAGTAGTATTTCTATATTTTATGAAAGTAATGATTGAGTCAATCTCCTTTCTTATCTCTAAAGAAAGTTCTTAAGTCTCGTTGTAAAAAAGATAGGACATTCTGATATGAATATTAAAGTTAGAATATATCTAAAATTACTCATTAAGTTACTTTTTAAGCACTTTAAAACATTTTTCCAGTTATCCATTTCTTTGAGTAGTTTTGATTCTACAGGTGAATTATTTGAGCATATGGTAGTGTTGAAAAAGATAAACTCAGTTTATTTGCTTTTACAGAATTTTATATGAAAAACTTAATCTTTTCCTACCTATCCCAATTTTATAGCTGCTTTTTTCCTCTCAATGGTATCATTTCAAGTGAAAGCCCTAATCTTTTTTTTCCTGTTTGTTCTGTATCTTGTAATAACATACAAAATTTAATACATAATTATATATTATAGTATTAAGAATTTTTTGAAAAAGAATTTTAAAAGATATCAGTTTAGGAATCTAATATAGATTTGAGGAGAAGGAATATCACTTTGAGTAAATGATATTTAAATGATATTTTTCTAAATGGTATTTATGTGACATTTTTCTGAGACCAGGGAAATAGGTAGCAGTTAGGTATTAATAAATGGAGAATACACAAGTATTACCTTCTAAGTAAAGAAAAAGTGTGCCAAATCCCTAAGACAAGAATATACTTGGTAAATTAAGACATTAAAAAAATGCCAGAGTTTTCAAAGTATAGTGAGAAAAATGTAAGAGTGACATGAGGTGATACTGGGGCTGTGACAAAGATTTTGTTTTTTATTCAAAGGTCAATTAAAAGTATGAGTGGTTTAAACTAAGATGTTAATAACAAGAAAGGGGATAAAATGAAATAAATGAAGCCATATTTTGGAGATAAATTCACCAGGACTTAATAACGGACTGAGTGTGGCAAGTGAAGGTAAGAGAAAATTGTTGGATGACTCCAAGTTTCTGAGTTGGTGCTTGATATTTTATTTTATTTTATTATTTATTTATTATTTCAGAATATTACAGGGGTACAAGTGTTTTGGTTACATGGATTGTTTTGTATTGCTTGAGTCAAAGTTATAAGTGTGTCCATCACCCAGATAGTATACAGTGTACCCATTAGGTATGCTCTCATCCATCGCCTTCTGCCCCCTCCCACCTGCATGATTTCCATTGAGTTTTACTTCCATCTGAGCACATGGTTGCTGATCGTTTAGTTACAATAGAATAGTGAGTACATGTGGTATTTGTTTTTCCATTCTTGAGATACTTCACTCAGAAGGATGGTCTCCAGCTCCATCCAGATTGTTGCAAAAGGTATTAATTCATTTTCTATGGCTGAGTAGTACTCCATGGTATGCATATACCACATTTTATTAATCCACTCATGAATAGGCTGGCACTTGGGTTGATTACACACCTTTGCAATTGTGAATTGTGCTGCAATAAACATTCTAGTGCAAGTGTCTTTTTGATAAAATGACTTTTTTTCCTTTGGGTAAATACCCAGTATAAGATTGCTGTATCAAATGGTAGGTCTACTTTATTTCTTTGAGGAATCTCCATACTATTTTCCATAGAGGTTTCACTAGTTTGCATTTCCCCCAACAGTTATAAGTGTTCCTGTTTCTCTGCATACATGCCAGCATCTATAGTTCTGGGACTTTTTGATAAAAACCATTGTCACTGGGGTTAGGTGATATCTCATTGTGATTTTGATTTGCATTTCTGTGATGATCAGTGATATTGAACATTTTTTTCTTATGTTTATTGGCCATTAGTCTACCATCTTTTGAAAAGCTTCTGTTCATGTCTTTTGCCCACTTTTTAATGGAGTTGTTTGATTTTTTCTTGCTGGTTTGCTTGAGTTCTTTATAGATTCTGGTTGTTAGCCCTTTATCAGATGCAAATATTTTTTCCCATTTTGTAAGTTATCTATTCACTCTGATGATTATTTCCTTGTTAATCTACGAAGCACATGGGCTTAGGTTGAAGCATGGTGTTGCTATAGTTATCATCAGTGTACTGTGATTTTCAAATTACTATAGCAGTACAGTGTATTTTCAGTGGGGCTGGTGTCAGAATACCTTGTGTTTAAGTTGGAACAATGTCTGTTTCACCTTCAATATGAAGTCTTTCTTTTGCTTTTTATTTCAGAGAGAAATATTTTTTCATGGCTTGTTCCTCTGCTACTTCTCTGCCAGGAGTATCCATTGATAGATATTATTCAAGACTTGTTAGCTTGACAGTGGTAGGTGGTAGGTGGGAACTTTCTCTGTTGTTCAGATTAAGCCTTAGTCTTAGACAGGTATTATGTTCCTACATCTTCTACACTTTCCTGGTTATAGCTCTGGGTATTGCCTTTCTTTCTATCCTTCTTCCAGGAGTTGGTTTTTAAAATGAATTTTTCCTCCTGTTTATTTTTTTTTCAGCTGCAATGTATTTGGGTTAGTGACTTAAGGATGACAGTGTTTCTGCCCTGCCCACCCCAACCCCCACCCATTAAGAGATTACCATGTTTTTTTACCATGTAGAGAAAAGGGGCCAGGCAAGTTGTATGCCTCACCACACCAGCTGCTGTTTCTCTCCCCAGGTCTGCTCCACCCACAACATTCACTTTCTTAATGGTCCCTTTTTCCTTTTGTGTGACTACCCATGGTGGCTCTGGGAGAAAAATTATGTAACTATGTGAACTTACTCAGTTTCTTCACAATCTTTTGCTGACCCACACTTGACCTTCACCACTTTATCAACTCTTCTAGCTGAACTCTTCTTACCAGTGTCTAGTTCCATCTACTTCAGAAAAAAAAGTGCTCACGTCTCCTGTCTCCTTGAAGGTACAGGCCATTCCATTCATTTTTGGACAAATTTATTGGTTTATGCTTTTAGTTCTCCAATGGGCTTGAAAAATCATGAATTTGCAGATTGTTTGCCATTTTTAAAATTGTAAGGGTGGGGGCCATATTCATTCTACTCTTTTCAGCTATGCTACATCTTAGAATTTGACCTAGTCCCCTCCTTTCTATCCTGGGGGCATTCATCTGGTAAAGAGAGAGAATGAATTACTGGCCTGACATTTAACTACTTCCTTCTTAATGCTTGCCTTAAAAGTTTGCATACATGTCTTTATTTAGTTTTGAATACTAATAAATGCTATGAAGGAAAGTCACACTGTACTATGTGAATGTGAAGTGGAGAGAAAATAGTATTTTGCATTTTTGCATTTTGTATATTGCATTTTTAACAAGATACACATATGCATATATATGTAACTGTTTTGAATGAAAACTTCTATATTAATACCTATGTACTTCTGAAGCATGACATATATATTGTACATATTATACTATTTCACAAAGCTTCAATATAAGGTTATTTTCTGAAAAACAATTAATTAAACAAAAAGAAACCTGAGAATAAATTGCTTTATATTGAGTGAACATTCAGCTAGATGGAGATTTTTTCCCTCAATTTCCCACATAGACATTTTTATCATAACATTCATAAATCCCATAAGAGATTTTTAAATGTACACTTCTAGTAAAGAACAGTGTAAATTCGTATGTTCTGTTACCATATTTATTTTTATTTATTCTTGCCATATATATTCTTCATAAACATGTATGTGTCTAACTAGAAAATATAAATCTGCTCTCAGTTTTATAATATTTTTATAAACATTACTCTCTCTAACATAAGGGATATCTGGAAAATATTATTGCTGATTATCTAATGAAAGCAGAAAATCAGCTTTCTTGACATATTGAGGATACGAAAAAGCTGCTTCATTGGGAGAAAGTATATATTCAGTAATATTTATTCTATACTTATTCATACTCTGATGAAATGCTTTGTTATTTTCTTGGACTACTTGGACATTTAATTAATGTGACAATTCACTTCATAGAGCTTGGCGTTGAGATGTATTTTAATTATGCCTTACGCTTCAGTACGAATGCAGCTATTACAGATATCATTAATTTTTAACTTTTATTGCAATCGTTCTAATTGGAGAGATTTACATGAGAAAAGGATACAGAGAAAATAGAGATAGTCAGAATAAGATTATATCCATAAAATCTTTGTTGCAGGGAAACTTTTTAATTTTAGTTGATTTAGTCTTGTACTTATGCCATTTTGCTTGAGATGATAAGGGAAAGAATTGTTTTCCTTTAAATTACCAGCAAATTTTAAAAATATTGACCACATATTTACTTAATTTCAAATTATCTTCTTAGCCAGTAAGTCAATCACCCTTAAATCCTCTTTAGCTTAATATCTAAGACATTTAAATATGTAATCATTTGGGTGTTTTGTCCTTCAAATACATATTATTTTAAATTGATTGGTATACATTTAAGGTACTTTATTTTATAAATAGTTTTGTTGCCCTTTACCAGTTTTTCATCTTCAGATTTCTTCTAGTTAATGTATCTTTATGATATTGAAGAGACAACTGATTACTGAATTAGCTAAATTAGCTAACCAAAGCTTATATCTGATAGTATGTGAAAGATATACAAGATGCAACTTTTTGTCCTTTTCATAATGACTTTTTGGTCTTAATATTCCAAACACTGCTTATTTCTTTTTGTGTATGTGTCAAATTCATTCTTCCTTGTTGTTTCTTTCTGCTCTGCTAATTTACTTCAGTATCTTTAATACAGAGAATTAAAAGTTGCACCTAGTTTCATAAAGACTCAATGTTGTAAAGATGTCCATTATTCTGTGATAAATCTATAGATACAATGCAATCTCAATGAATTTGGACAGTTTTTTTGTGTGTGCATAAATATTGAAAGCTGTTTTTTAATTTTATGTAAACTAAAAATTCTTAAATGACATATAATCAAGAAACTCTCCAAGAATAAGAATGATACATCAAAATATTTTGTAAAGCTACAGTGATAAAGATAGTATGGTATTGGTCCCAGCATTAACTAATTAAATAGAGAATCCAGAAACAAACTGACAAGGGTAATACAGTAGAATATCTGCAGAAATATTTTTGTTTGGTTTTTCAAGACATGGTGTTGAAAATTAGCTATCAATTAGCTATCTACCTAGAGAAGAAATTAGTCTTGACTTCTAGAACACTCAACAAATGATTTCAGATGTACTACATATCTAAATGTAAAATGTAAAACAATAAAGTCTACATGATAATTGAATATTTTCATGATATTGGAAGTAGGCAAAGATTTCTTAAACAAGCTACCAAACCTATTATCTATGTGGAAAATATTGATAAACTGGACTGTGTTAAAATTAATAATTTTTGTTCGCTAACAAAATAGCTTTGAATTACACAATTCAGAATTATCTATCTATAATGATTCATTTATTTGAAAATAGTGATTTGCTTATTTGAAAAAACACTCAACATCATTAATCATCAGGGAAATGCAAATTAAGACTGAATTTTTAACCAAATAACATTTATTTAAAACTAGAATTAAGGAGAATAGGTAGCTAGAACAAGCTATCTATTGAATAGCCTAGGTGAGAAGAGATGATGGCATGAAACAGGGTAGTGAGAATGTGAATAAATTGACATTTGAGAGGAACTTTGCAAAGGTATAACTGACAGGATTTGGTAACTTATTAAGTTTTTGGTATGAAGGAGAATATTTTTGGATTCTAGCTCGAATGACTGGAAAAAAGAGAAAGTTTTTAACTGAGCAAGAAGAGGAAAAAGAGCAGTTCTAGGAGGGAAAAAGGGAAGATGTTTAATTTATTTCTGAATACCAATCACCTGTTTTAGTCAGGGATCAGTGACAAGTTCAGAAGTTCTGTTTAAGATTCCTTTTTATGGCTGAGATGATATCATGTCAAAATGACTGACTGGTTCAGCCATTTTAGTGTTTTGCTCAAACTGATTGCTGAGAATTGGATTTATTGTTTGAGCAACCAGGTAAATAAATGCACTTTTTCATTTTTACTTGATTGTTTTAGAATTGTGGAAACAAATCAGGAATTCTCTCCAATCAATGTGTGTGATGTTATTCATTGCATTTTATTTGGGGGTTCATCTGAGTTAATTATGCTTGAAGGGGAAAATATGCATTGTTCAGCTACAGCTTCATTTTTTTCCCCTAGCAATTTAGCTTTGAAATAAACTATTTAGAATTCTCTATCTATAATGACTCATTTATTTGAAAGTTGTTTTTGAGTTCTTAATATGAGCCTGGTACCTTGTTAGGTCTTCGAATTCAAAGGTGAGTGAAGACAGACACATACTTTGCACTCATATAACTGACTGATTAGTGTAGAGGCTAGGTATCAATCAATTCAACAAAACTGTAATTATTTATTAATAAATACTAGTAAATTCTGTGAAGGAAAAGTCACACTGTACTATGTGAATGTGAAGTGGAGAGGAAAAGGTATCTTCCATCTATAATCAGTTTATGAAGTGATCAATATGACTAGTGTTTGAGGCTTTAATTTAAATATGTTTTCAGAAATAATATGAATAGTATCACACTAAGAACTGAAAATAAATGTTGATCCAGATCAGTGAAATTTATGATTAAATATTGTTCTAATCTAATTTGCTTAAAGCTGAATATATGGATCATAGCATACTAGAAAAATTAGTATAATGGTTTTAGTATGTTTTTTTTTCTTGTTATTGATGAAGTTTTCATCTCCAGATATTTAATTTATTTGAATTTCTATGCGAAGTCAAAGTCTTGGCCAATATAAATTTTTTAATTGATACTTAAAAATACTACTTTCTAAACTTCAGCCTCATCTGGTCTATTTAATTAATACAATTTCATTTTCATAGAATTTTAATAACATAGACAGTATCTCTGCTTAGTCTAATAGAAAACTTAAAAAATGTCATATACTCTTCCTGTTTTACTCTATTTACCTCAAACATTGCTTCCCCTGAAGGGAATAAACACTCATGTGAAGGGAGAGATGGAAGGGAAAAAAGGGCCTAGCTAGTTGCCTCAAGCCCTTTGGTAATATTACTTAATCATTTCCTAAAGATCCCATTTCTCAATACTGTCACATTGGTGATTAAGTTTCAATACATGAATTTGGGCAATATTCAGATGATATCACTCTGTAACCCCAAAACAAAGTATTTTGTATATTTGTAGGATAATCTGCTTTCTTGGAAGTTACAATCTCTTGGTCTATCTCTGGGTTGATTATTCATCTTATTTGCTTGTTTCTGTTTTGCTAACCTCTACTTAAGTCTGATGTTCTAACCTCAGCTTCTGCTCATGCTCTATACCTTCTTGTGTGACTTTATTTGTTTCTATAGTGTAATTATCGCCACTAATATAACTCTTGTGTCTTAATTTCCAAAATATGGTAATTTGCTAATTGGACAACCCTAGCTGATTGTCTCAGGCATCTCAAGACAAAGTGCCTGAGTTCTGAATTTAGGTACCTAGGTGTGAATCCTTGCTTTACTACTTACCAGCTATGTGTATTTTGAAGATATTACTTAACTTTTTGGTAAAATGACTTATTTTCTTTTGGGCAGATACCCAAGAGTGAGATTGCTGGATTGAAGAGTAAGTCTATATTTAATTCTTTGAGGAATATTTATACTGTTCTGCAGAGTTTGTACTAATTTGCAGTCCCATCAACAGTATACAAGCATTTCTTTCTCTTCTACATCCATGCCAGAATCTACAGTTTTTTGACTTTTTAATAGTGGCCATTTGACTGAGATAAGGTAGTATCTTATTGTGGTTTGAGTTTGCAACTCCCTGATGATTAATGATGTTAAGCATTATTTCATGTCTGTTGGTCATTTGTATGTCATCTTTTCAAAAAATTCTATTCATGTCTTTTGCTTACTTTTTAATGTGGTTATTCATTTTTCTCTTGCTGATTTGTTTGAGTTCTTTGTAGATTCTGGATATTAGTCCTTTATTGGATGTATAGTTTGCAAATATTTTCTCTCATTCAATTGGTTGTAGTTAGATGGTTTTATTTCTGAGTTCTCCATTATGTTCCATTGGTTTATGTCTCCACTTTTATACCAGTATCACACTGTTTTGGTTACTATAGCCTTGTAGTATAATTTGAAGTCAGGTAATGTGATACCTTCAGGTCTGTTCTTTTCACTTAAGATTGCTTTGGCTATTTGTGGAACCTTGACTTAAGCATTATACAAGGTATCCATGTAATGAAAACATTTGTACCCCCTTAATATTTTGAAATAAAGAAAATAAAGTGTGTTGAAAAATAAAAAAACAATAAAGACATTACTTAACTAAACTGCTTTTTGGTTTCCTTATCTCAAATGATAGAAAAATAGTGTATATATCATAGAGTTATTTTGAGGCTTACATGAGATACTATATAAAAGTGCTTAAAACATTTATGCGAATGTCCTATGTGTTTATGAAAAGGAGTTGCATTTCTAAACTGCAGAGATGGAAAAATAGCTATTAGATCTATCTTATTGTTTGATTATTTTATTTATTAGATGCCTATAATTTTTTCCTTTCCTAAGTAATTTTGTCTGCCTATAGATGCTATTATTTGTTGAAGTGAGGGTCAAGGCAATACTATATTAATCATTTAAGATGCCTCTCAGATATTTTTGGATAAGGCAGTGAAATAAGTGAATGTTTAGATAAATTTAAATATAACTACCAATAGCAGAAAAATAATAAAAACAAGCACAGAGATATAGCTAGGTTCAAATACAAAGCACATATCTGTATAGATCAGATTGTGAATGATGGTGAACAAAGCTGATTTTGTGAGCCTACTGGGCTCTGGGTTGATACAAGGGTAGTGAAAGCCAAGAGTTTAACTCCTATCAGCAAAGAACATTAGAAGTAGTTTAAAATTACTGAGTTTTCAAATAAAATATTTCATTTGTTGAAAACAGAGGTTAAGGTGTGTTGCGCTTCTCACAAGGTATAGTTGAAAAAAATCTTCTTCAAGTTTGCCTTGGAGTTAATCGATCTCTCAGGGCCCAATAATGGTTTCTACTATGAGCTCTTATGTCTGGATCTGCCATAACCCCCAATACACCAGAAGTAAAACCATATTATTGAAAGATAGGGCAAGTTAAAGGCATCCATAAAAGAGCTAGACAAAGAAGGGTAACACAGAGAGGGAAATAGTGGGGGAAAAGGAGAGAGCATATGAATTATTGCTAAGACCAAAAAAAATCTCCCATCCAATGTGAGCCTGGGAATAAAATTTTAAAGAACATTTAAACCATGCTAAAGAAGATGAAAGCAATAATTTATCCAAAGTGAAAATAATTTTCTACAGTATTCTGATAAAGGCCTTAAAGTCAGTATGTAGTAGATTTTCAAAGAGACACATTCACGTCTAGCTTCCATGAGAACAAATGAAATTATATTCTCAAATAGTATATCCTGAACATTTCAACAATGTATGCCACATAGGAAGCACTCAATCAATCTTTCATGAGTAAATGAATAAAAAGTATAGGACAATATGCCTTATGGACACAAGTGTAAAACATGAATGAAAATATTAGTAAATAGAACTCAGCAGTGTTTATAACAAGTATAAAATATTAGCCAACTGAATTAATCAGTGTAAACATAAAACATCACATTATGATTAAAGATGGTTTATCACAGTACTGTGAGGAGATTGAACATCACAAACTCTATTGCTGCAGTATATGTTTAGTTGATAGTGCCATATACCACTAAATACTACTTCTGGACACAAGGACTAGTTTCCTGGTGCCTGTAAATGCTGCTAGCAGATAACCCTCAGCTATTGGTCATTTTTAGGAAATGACTGGATGAAGAGAGTCATTTTATCCAAGTTCAAGTCCCTTTTACTAGACAATTTGCATCAAATGACTGATCTGTGAGGAAGTTTTAGGGCATATCCTGCCTCCTACCAACTCAGAAAAAGTCTGATAGACCATGTCATCTCAGCTTTAGAACTTCTTGTGGTATTGCCTGAAACTTCCCTTGCGATTGCATTACAAGCTAACTTCTCCTTCTGCTCAATCCTGCTTCTTTCCCTTTCCTTCCATAGATAATTATCCCAAGAGTTGGTTCCTGGTCAACTTCCTAGGTGTTAATTTCCAACTCAGAATCTGCATCTTGAGAAGCCCAAATAGGGAAGGAATAACATCAACATCCTAACTACAAACATGCACAGAAAATATCTCAAAAGTTTAATATTAAAGATATATCTCTGAGGAAACTAGAAATTGAAAAGTAAATCAACAAAGTGATAAAATATATATTAAAATCAGAAGCAAATCCAAGTGAATCTACAAAAGATGACTGGAACTAATAAAAAAATGAAGCAAGTTTTCTTAAAGACAAAATCAACATGGAAAGGATCAAAAACATCTCCATATAACATTAAAAATTAAGAGAATATAATAAGAAAAAACCTTATTAAGGGCAGTTATCGCCTTTTGACTACTTCTTGTTTGGCTTGTACTTTTATAAAAGTTTTACATACTTCCAGGTAAGGTATGAATAAGTATCTAAGGAATAAATGTAAAAATGGCAATATGTATCTGGAGAAAATTATAGAATAGCATTTAAGGGTAGAAAAGAAAATCTGGAGAAAATACATGTGATATGTGATATTGCACATCAGTAGAGAAAGGATGCAATAAATGCTTCTGGGATAATTGACTAAATTTATCAAAAAATAAATTTAGATTCTAATGACATTATGCATGAAGATCAGTGCTAGGTGGTTAAAAGATCTAAATGTAAAAAGCAAAACTTCATACAAACCCAAAGCCAACATCACATTGATTGTAGAAAGCTTGAAAGCATTCCCCCTAACTGGAACAAGACAAGGGTGCCCATTGACACCACTTCTATTTAACATAGTGCTAGAAGTCCAAGCCAGAGCAATTAGGTAAGAGAAAGAAATAAAGTGTATCCAAATTGGGAAAGAGAAGTTCAAACTATCACTTTTCACTGACGATGTGATCTTATATCTAGAAAACCCCAAAGATTCCATCAAGAGATCCATGGAATTGATAAATAAATTCAGCAAAGTTTCAGGTAACAAAATCAATGTACACAAATCAGTAGCATTTCTATACACCAACAATAGCCAAGCTGAGAATGAAAAGAAAAACTCAGTATCATTCACAATAGCTACAAATAAAATAAAATACAAAGACTATACTTAACCAAGGAGGATCTCTATAAAGAGAACTATGGAACATGGAGGAAAGAAATTGTGGATAACACAAACAAATGGAAAAACATATAATGCTCATGGATTGGTAGAATCAACATTATTAAAATGTCCACACTACCCAAAGTCATTTACAGGTTCAATGCAATCCTCATCAAAAACCAACATCATATTTTACAGATCTAGAAAAAATAATTCTATGCTTTGTTTGGAGCCAAAAAAGAGCCCAAATAGTCAAGGCAAACTTAAGCAAAAGAACAAATCTGGGGGCATCACATTACCAGACTTTGAAATGTACTATAAGGCTATAGCAACCAAAACAGCATAGTCTTGGCACAAAAATAGAGACAGATCAATGAAAGAGAACAGAGAAGCCTAATATAAAAACATCCACATACAACCAACTGATCATTGAAGCAGATAACAGTATATACTGGAGAAGGAAGCTCTATTCAATAAATGGTGCTGGGAGAATTGGATAGCCACATGCATAAGAATAAATCAGGATCCATATCTCTCACCACTCACCAAAATTAATTCAAGATGGATAAAAGACTTAAATGTAAGACATAAAGCCGTATGAATTCTAGAAGAAAATATAGAAAAAACTCTTCTAGATGTTGGCCTAGGCAAAGAATTTATGACTAAGACCCCAATGGCAATCACAGCAATAATAAAAATAAATAAATGGGATTTGATTAAATTAAAAAAATCTTCTGCATAGCTAAGGAAATAATCAACAGAACAAATAAACAACTTACAGTATGGAAGAAAATATTCACAAATTATACCTCTATAAAGGGCTAATATCAAGAATCTACAAAGAACTCAAGGAAATCAGCAAGAAAAAAAAATCCAAACAACGCCATTAAAATGTGGGCAATAGACATGAACAGAAGTTTTTCAAAGAAGGTAGATAAATGGCCAGCAAAACATGAAAAAAATGTTCAACATTACTGTTCATCAAGGAAATGCAAATTAAACCCACAATGAGATTTCACCTTACCCCTGTTAGAATGGCTTTTATTAAAAAGTCCAAAAACAATAGGTGCTGGCATGAATATAGAGAGAAAGGAATGCTTATTCACTGTTCGTGGTACTGCAAATTAGTACTTGTATGGAAAATAATATGTAGTTTATTCAGAGAACTAAAAGTAGACCAACAATTAGATCCAGCAATCCCACTACCAAATATCTACCCAAAGGAAAATATTAATAAGTCATTTTATCAAAAAGACACCTTTACTCAAATGTTTATTGCAGCACAGTTCTAAATTGCCAAGATGTGGAAACAACTTAAGTGCCCATCAGTTCAGAAGTGGATTGATAAAATCTGGTATATGTATACCCATGAAGTACTACTCAGCCATAAAAAAGTATGAATTAATGCCTTTCACAACAATTTGTACAGAATTGGAGACCATTATCCTAAGTGAAGTATTAAAAGAATGGAAAAAAAAACACTACATGTACTCACTATTAAATTGGAAGCAACCTATGAGCATACAGGTGCACAGAAGGAAGCAAAACTCATTGGAAATCAAGCAGTGAGAAGGGAAGAAGGGATGGGCAAAAACCTACCTAATGGGTACAATGAACACTATTTGGGTGATGAGCATATTTACAGCTGCGACTCAAGCATTGCAAAAGTGATCAATGTAACCAAAAACATTTGTACTCCCTTAATATTTTGAAATTTTTTTAAAAAGCAAAACTTCAAAAAGTTTTAGAAGAAAATATTGGCTATTACATTCATGATATAGTGGTTGACAAGGATAATTCCAAGAAAACAAAAAAAGCACAAACCATATAGCAAATAACTGTTGATTTAACTACCTTGAAATTTAAATCTTCTGCATATCAAAAATCACATTATCTCATATTTTATTATTCCATAACTTGGTTTTGTACTTTAGTATATGTTTATAAATTTGCACACATTTATAATATAAGATGTATTATCTTGTAGTTTTAAAAATATTTTATAATTAACCTCCTTTTTCTCTTCACTTAATATTATATATATTTATATATTCAGATGATAGATATAACTTTATTTCATTAATTTTTAACTTTTGCAAGATTGAGTTATAAGACTATTCCTCAAAATATTTATTTTTGCATTAATAAAAATTTAGATTTTTTGTATTTTTTTCCTTTTATGAATAAAGTGGCTATGAACACTATTCTAAATATGGCATTTTTCACATGGTTTTTTCCAGGGTGGAGGTAACTAGAAAGGTACACAAGGCAACCAGAGAAATAGGATCAAGGAGAATACACAGAGTTTTATACAGAACAGTTTAAAAAATTTAAAAAAGGAAGAAATAAAAGAGAATCTGAAGCAAAAATCTTAATTTTATATAATAAAATATATAAATTTAAGATTTTCAAAAGTTAGGTAGAGAGCTTGTAGAGATTCACACTATAAAATTTTTTTAGTATATTTGAAACACTTTATATACAGAAAACACTGTTTTTTTTTAATGTTTTCTGTCTTGAGTTCAACATGGTATTGATACCATGAACACTGCTTTTTGTTTTTTTCTCTCTAATGTATAGTTGCATAATCTGTTGCTTGCAATGTTTCTGTGCTACTTTCTTTCAGATGCAGTTTTTAAATACTACATAAAAAATGGATTTTGTTTCTCGATTTAGTCTGGCTTACCTTTTTCCTTCCAAAAAAATCCATGACTTTTCAGCACTTTCATTGAGATATAATTCAGATACCATACAATTCAGCCATGTAAAATATATAATTCAATGTTTTTACTATATACACAGAGTTATGCATCACCATCGCATTCTAATTTTAGCTCATTTATGTCTCTCCCAAAAAACTTCATATCCCTTTCAGTCACTCAACCCTTTTTCTCACCACTACCCTCACTGCTAGGTAAACATTAGTTTCTGTTTCTCTAAGTTTGCCTATTCTGGGCATTTCCTATAAATGAAATCACAAGATACCTGGTCTTTTGTGTCTAGCTTCTATCACTTAGCTTAATGTTTTTGAGGTTCATCCACTGTGTAGTATATATCATTACTTCATTCTTTATTATTGCCAAATAATATTCCATTGTATGAATACACCATATTTTATTCATCCGTTCATAAATTGATAGTCATTTGAGTTGTTTCCTTTTGTTTTTTACTATTTTAAATAAGGCTACTATGAACATTCACATCCAAATTTTGGTAAGAATGTATGCTTTTATATCTTGGCTACATTCCTAGGAATAGAATTACTAGTCGTATGGTAACATTTTGTTAACCATATGTGTTTAAAACTTTAAGGAACTTCCAAATTCTTCTCCAAAGCAGCAGCAATATTTCACATTCCTACCAGAAATACATGAGGATTCCTTTTTTCCCACATCCTGGTCAACATTGGTCATTGTGTGTCTTTAATTATACATGTTTCATGTTTAAATAGATGTAAAGTAATATCTCACTTTGGTTTTGATTTGCATTTTCTTAGTGACAAATGTTATTAAGCTTTTTTTCATCTGATATTGACCATTGTGTATCTTCTTTGGATAAATGTTTATTCAAATCTTATGTTCATTTCTGTATTGAATTGTTTGCCTTTTTATTACTGAGTTGTAAGAGTTACTGAATGACCCCATTCAAAAGTGGGCAAAGGATCTGAACAGAAACTTTTCAAAAGAAGATAGACTAATGGCCAACAAACATATAAGAAAAATGCTCAGCATCTCTAATCATCAGGGAAATACAAATCAAAATCACAATGAGGGGCCGGGCATGGTGGCTCACGCCTGTAATCCTAGCACTCTGGGAGACTGAGGCGGTTGAATTGCTCAAGGTCAGGAGTTAGAAACCAGCCTGAGCAAGAGCGAGACCTGTCTCTACCAAACATAGAAAGAAAGTAATTGGCCAACTAACAATATATAGAAAATATTAGCCGGGCATGGTGGCGCATGCCTCTAGTCCCAGCTACTCGGGAGGCTGAGGCAGGAGGATTGCTTGAGTCCAGGAGTTTGAGGTTGCTTTGAGCTAGGCTGACGCCATGGCACTCTAGCCTGGGCAACAGAGTGAGGCTCTATCTCAAAAAAAAAAAAAAATTACAATGAGATATCATTTAACTCCAGTGTGTATGGCTTCTACCAAAAAGTCCCAAAACAATAAATGTTGGCATGAATGTAGAGAAATAGGAACACTCATACACTGCAAACTAGTACAACCTCCATGGAAAGTAGTATGGAGTACTTCAAAAAACTAAAAGTAGAACTACAGTTTGATTGAGCAATCCCACTACTGGGTATTTACCCAAAGGAAAAAAACACATTCTATAAAAAAGACATCTGCACTAGAATGTTTGTAGCAGCACTATTCACAATTGCAAAGATGTGGAAACAACTCAAATGCCCATCAATACATGAGTAGATTAATAAAATGTGGTACACGTATACCATGGAGTACACTCAGCCATAAAAAAAATGGTGAACTAGTACTCCTTGTATTATCCTGGATGGAACTGGTGACCATTCTTCCAAGTGAAGTTATCACAAGAATTGAAAAACAAACACCACATGTACTCATCATTAAATTGGTACTAATAGATCAAAACTTATGTGCACATATGGAAGTAACATTCACTGGGTATTGAGCAGGTGGGAGGGAGGAAGGCATAGGTAAACTTGCACCTAATGGGTGTGGTGTGCACTGTCTGGGGGATGGGCATACCTGTCGGTCTGATTCAGTCGGTACGAAGGCAGTTTATGTAACCAAAGCATTTGTACCCCCGTAATACTCTGAAATAATGCTAATATTAATAAAAAATTGCCTCAATGTTATAATCCCTTTTCACTTCCTATCCATAAGAATGTAAAAAGTCAAGCACAGCTTGTGAGAAAATATTCACTACTTTACCACTCCGTCTCACTCTGTCTGTGTCTGTGACTTTATCTCTGTCTCTGTTTCTCTCTACCTAACTTTATTTATCATCTGTCTATATATCTGTATATATGTCTTTGATATTTCCCCAGAAGTAACTGCTATGATGATAAATTTAATGTTTCTGTCTTATGTATACATTTTAAAAATGAACTTTAATATTTATCATTCATTCATTTGTTAAATGTATATTAAATGCCTAGGCATTATTCTAAAAGCTAAGTATATACCATAAAAATGCAGAAAAAATTCCTTTTTTCACTATGGAACTATATTTTAGTAGAAAAGGTGGTAAACATGACTTTAGGTATAATTAACGTTTTGTGAAGAAAGCACAATTACAGGGGTAAAAGGCGACAAGATGTGTTTACATGTCTATGAGGGGTACTGTTTCTGGTAAGTTGGTCAAGGAAGGTAGTTATGAGTTGGTTGCATTTGAGCAGAGACTGAAATGACACAAATAATCAAGAAAAATTTAAAAAAAAAACGTAAAGGAAGAGCATCTCAAGGAGAGATTGCTCTTGACTTTACAGGACAGCTGCCAGCATTTTGGGCTATTGATTTTCTGTTTGTTTATCTCTGCTGGGCTGACTCTGGACAGCAATAATATGGTGACTGTGGCTCTTCCTCCCTCTTTTACCCCCCACGTTCTTGCTATTTTTTATAATTGAAGGTTTAGTGACAGAAAATGAAAAGGATAGCATGTTTGAGTTTTATCTCCTCTTGTTCCACTTTCCCTGAGAACCCATTGGAATCTTCCCTGAGTTAGTTATTGGTGTGTTAATGGTGTTTGCTACATTGTTTAAAGGAAAGAGGTGTTGTTGGAGTTTTTAAGTTTTATTTAAATTATATTTTGGTCACAATGCATGAGAATAATGCTTCTTGTCAGACCTCTTGGCTGGGATATGTGGTTATTGATATTTTACTTGATTGGCACTGTACTTAATTCCATTTGATATATAATCATACATTATATTTGCAAGTAATGTCTGTTGCATGATTAAAGTTTAAGTTTTATTTTCACCTATTTTTAAATTTTAGTGGTTTTTTTTTGAAGATGCTAAGAGGAAAATGGGTGAAAAAGACTTTGATATCTTTTCCTTAAAGTCCAAATATACTCTATATATGTTTTCTTTAATACATATAAATTATATCTCAATACTAATTTGCCTTAACATGATTTCTATTAAACATAATTGACACTTTCAAAGACTTTTTTAAAATGAATCTGGCAAAATTATTTTTACTTTTCTGCTTTTATCCAGAATATTTTTTCCCTTATGTTACTACTTAAAATTTAGTTCATTTGCTGAGGTTGTTAGCTATGTTGGTTAATATTCCAAATGATTCTGATAGAAAACCATTACAACTTGCATGTCATATGTATCTTCTTGTATGTTGAACTTTTACAAATAACCAAAATTGTTATTAAGCTTTTTGTATTCATTGGGGTTTTATTTTTAAACTAAACCCATTATTATTTAAAATCAACATTAATATAGTTTTACTTTATTGCTTGCACTTTTAACCTCTATCACTTGCCCTTTTAATACATATTTGTGTTATGCAGAATTTTAAAAGGCTCTCATGACCTTAGCTCTCTTGTATTACTTCCATGATTATTTTATTTTCTATAGCTAAAGAGAATATTTCCTCTTGGGCCTAATTTAATCACATGAGGCCTTTAAAAGCAGAGAAGTCTTTCTACCTGAAAGAGAGAATCAAAGCATGGAGAAGAAATCAACACTCTGTTTTTGGCTTTGAAGAAGGAGGGTGCAAGTCCCAGGACTAAACGGCACCCTCTAAAAGCTGAGAATGACCCCTTGTTGGCAGTCAGCAAGGAAACTGGGACCTTAGTCCTACAACCACATGGAACTAGGTTCTGTCCACAGCTTAAATGAGCCTGGATGTGGATTCTTTCCCAGAATTTCCAGATAAGAATCCAGCACAGCCTACAACTGGATTTTGGCCTTATCAAGCCCTAAGTAGAGAACCTAGATAAGCCCATCCAAATGTCTGACATAAAACAATAAAATAATAAATAGGTTTTAAGGTACTAAGTTTGTGGTAATTAGTTATACATCAATGGAAAACTAATATGATATTGAAACATAAACAGTCATAAATTTTTTCTGCTTTTAACTAATGAAAATTTCAAATTAATATTTTTTAAAGATCGATTTTGATTTTACATAAAAGGCAGTAGAAGCAGATTTTTTTAAAACAGCCTCTGTAACAAGAGTGTGGAAATATAAGTAGGCATGTGATAACAGTTTCTGTAAACTTAAATTCTTAAACCATATTTATTGGCTTAGGTCCAACCCAAATAGATCTGATAATATAGTGAGCTTTGACAAGGAAGTCACTCTCTTGGAGGAAATAAGTTTTTCCCAGTGAGAAAAATCAAATCCTGTAGAGCAGCATAAACTATTTAGTAAAGTTTCCCTTTCCTTTAATATACTTTTAATGTTTTGAAAGAGTTTGACTCATTTCACATATAAGATCAGTTTACTACTGGCTTCATATAAATCCGAGTTGTAAGTAACTGGAGATATTATGCCTTTAAGGTTCCTGAAATTCTTTACATTTCTCAACTTTCTTCTTTATAAAAAAAAGTGCTAGAAAAACACTATTCCAATAGAATTTTATTTATATGAATAATATCAAGGGAAACGTTTTCCTTTAGATTAATTAAATGCATATATATATTATATATGACATAAATCTACCCTCTATTATAAACTTCAAAGTAATGTCTACATCATGAGCATATTTGGCCTTGGCTAACATCTATATTACCAAGTTATAATGTTCATAAATTTATTCATTGAATGTCAAATAAACAACATGCCCTGTGCTGAGATTGTATATGCATACTACTGAATAATGTACCCCTCAGGAATAGCATTTAAACAGATGAGAAACAACAAATGTGACAGATTTTGTAAGTAATATGCCAAGATAATACAGAATTTTGATTCACTGAATATAGAAATTTATAGAAAAGGGATACTAAAGAGATTTTATTTTTACTGTATTTTTTTAAATGCCTCAGGAAATACTTTCTGGAATTTCATCTTCACTACAAACAATAAAATACAAATAGGATACAATTTAATTTTTAATCTCCTCTAATAAAAACTAAACCACTATATTATTCAGTTGTATTTCTGTGTGTTGTATCTTTTAAAATAGTAAAAATAAAATAATTTGATTTATAGTATTGTAGAAGGACTGAGAAATTAATTTTTTCAATATGTTAACTATGCCTTCATTACTATGGGCAGAAAGTGCTAAGGATTATTTCCAAATATATAATTTACTTCAATACTTGTAACGCAACTTGTAACTTCGATATTTGTAATGCAACAAGATACAATTATTGGTTTGATAATATTTACTACTGTAATTTTTAAATCTTTGATACTTGATTACATAGTTTAGGCCATAATTAAAATTTTCATAATCACATAAATGCCATAGAAAAGGGATTAATGATGTATGATGAAAATCAGATATACAAAGAAACTTTTATTTATTTATTTATTTTTCTTCCAAAATTTTATTGGGGGAAAACTACAAAACATTTACAGTACAATGTTTACAGTCACAATTTGTAGTGAGCTGATTTCCCAAAATATATTACCACTCAAGTTGACTTATCTTGTTACATTCAAAAACCTACTC
>CAUYRT010100486.1:0-18199 GCA_963574885.1 Lepilemur ruficaudatus | reverse complement strand
GTCAGCCCGGCCAGAGTGCAGTGGTGCAGTGGCATCATCACAGCTCACTGCAGCCTCAGACTCCTGGGCTCAGGCAATCCTCCTGCCTCAGCCTCCCAAGTAGCTGGGACTACAGGTGTGCACCACTGCACCACACCCAGCTAATTTTTCTGTTTTTGGTAGAGATGGGGTCTTGCCGTTGCCAAGGCTGGTCTTGAACTCCTGAGCTCAAGCGATCCTCCTGCCCTGGCCTCCCAGTGTGCTGGGATTACAGGTGTGAGCCACCGCGCCTGACCTATTTCTTCAAATATGTTTTCAGCTTAAAACTTTTTTCATCTCTCCTCCTGCAGCTCCAGTGCACAAATGCTCGGCTTTCGAGCCTGGCGCACATTCCCTGAGGCTCTGTTCGTTTGGTGTCCCAGTCTTTTTTCTGCTCGGACTGGATGATTCTGCGGCTGTTTGTGTTCACTGACGTCCCCCGTCATCTCCATTCTGCTGTGGAGCTGTCCCGTTAATTTTTTATTTTAGGTATTATATTTTTTAACTCAAATTTCCATTTGGTTGTGACTTCTGTTTCTGTACCAAGACTTTCTTTCCCTTTGGTTCAGGAAGGGTTGGCTTTGCTCTTGGGGACTGGTAAGGGGCGTCTCTTGATTATTTGCTCGGAGAACTAATCGGACGTCCTGGCTCTCTGTGTGCCACGTCACGTTGGGTTACGTTCTGGATGACTTTGAATATGATGTTACGAGACTCTGGGTCTTGTTTGAGTCTCACAGAGAGTGTAGACGTTTCTGTGACAGCAGGAAATTGGCCTGTTAGGTTCGGGGCAAGTTTTGAACCCCTTTCCTGTGGCCGCATTCACAGGCCAGTTGGGCGTCAGCGCCTTTGCAGACCTGTCCCTCAGGCGCCATTCGGGGCCAGTTTGATACCTGGGTGATGGTCTATCCTCAGGTCAGTTTCTTTGGTTTGCCATTTAGGGTCAGGTCCACACGTGGACTGTCCTGGGACGACCTGGGTGCTCACACACAGCTGCCTGCAGCCCCGCTGCACCCTCCTCTCACCACCTCCCACGCTCGGGCTCCAGGCCCCTTTCAGGTTCCTTCTGTGCCGTGAAGCCTCCCCAGGGTCGAGCGTAGAGGATGGGGAGCGAGAGCAATGGGGACCCCTGTGCTCTTGGGGCCCCCGGTCCCCGAAGTGTTAGGTGCCTGCTGGGCCACTGCCGCCATCACAGGGTTTTAGCAGGGCTTACGCTTGCCTGCGGGCAGAGCCAGCAAAGACGACGCAATAATAGAAAGAACCAGGGCATTTGACCTCTTTCTGCTTTTTATGGGTTTCCTTGCCCTTTCCCCGGACCAGAGAGAAGACTTCTCTGGGAGTGCTTTCTACCTTCACTTGACACCCGGGTCAGGGACTTGGGCTGCTCTGCGTGGAGGCACAGAGGGAGTCGGTATCAGCCAGGACACTCGCCTTCAGAGACGCTGGGCTTGAATTCCAGGCTCGTGCCCTTCCTCCCGCTGTGCTCCTGTGGAGCTCGCAGGCCACCTGGAGCGAGTGGCTCTGTGTCCATCCAGTGGCAAGGACGGGAGGGTTGTGCTTCTGCCACCTGCGAACCAGAGCCCTGGAGTCGCCCTTCTGTGGCTGCGATTTCCTGCCAGAAAGCAGTAGGCTGGGGCTTACAGGTGGGTCTTTGGAGATGAAGCTCCGTTTGCCGATGTGCTGTAACGCGGTGCCCGCCTTTTCTGGTCCAGGACTCTGGCCTGGGGAGCGACGCTGCTGGTCCCGGGCGGCCCCCCGCGCTGCGCCATGGCCACCCCAGACGTGAGCGTGCACATGGAGGAGGTGGTGGTCGTGACGACCCCGGACACCGCAGTTGATGGCAGCGGCGTGGAGGGGGTGAAGACGGTGCTGGTGACGACCAACTTGGCTCCTCACGGGTAAGGACTGGGCCTCGGTGCCGCCGGGGCCGAGCAGGGCGGGGCGGGCTTGTCCTGGAGTGGCTGGCGTGAACACACGTCTGGGTGAGCTGAGGGCTTCCTTCGCTCCTGAGGCGGGACGCAGAGTCTCTGTGAGCGCGGAGTGTGAAGGAAAGCTGCAGTGCAGACTTTGGTAGGACGCCTCATTTCCCGAGTCAGCGTGGCCGTGTGGTTTCATGTCCCAAAATACGTGGTGAGTTCTCTTTTGATGAGATGGAGCAGCAGGGATGGTTGGGAACCGTTTTTGCGTAAATGAAGCTGAAGGGCCAGTGATTCTCTTGACATTCCTCATCTCACTGTGAGTTTCTTCCTCAGCTCTCGTACCAGCTGTCACTTAGAGCACTAACTGACGAAAGGCTGCCTTTGCCCAAACTGCCTGCTTCCTTTTGCTGGCCTGTAGGAGGACTGCTAGGAGGTGGCCTTGAAGCTCCTGCTGTGAACAGCATCCCCCGCCCACGGGGCGCCTGAGCCCTCAGTCTGCCCCCGTCAAGGGGCTCAGCCCTTGGGCTAGGACGGTCCTCCTGACGCCCAGTCTTGGCCGTGTCTTAGGCGTGCATCTTCACGCTAACCTCAGCCTGTCACTGACAGGGATAGTCAGTGTCTGGAGGCGGCAGCGGGCAGCCTCTGCTGGGACGTGTCACCTCTGTCAGCCAGGTCTCATCCACCTGCTGGTGGCCTGCACGTCGTTACCTGACAGTCTCAGGACCCCACAGAAAAGTGTGCCATTTCCACGTGTCCTGTGGACTGAGGCCAGTCCCATGACCGAGCACAGGCTCAGGGGTGGAACTGAGACTCTGCCCCTTGGCAGAAACTTACAGAATATCGTGGCCGTTTCTGTGTTGGCAGCAGCCTGTTCTCTGGCCTGGTTGGTCCGCCTCTCACCTCCTCCTGGACCTTGTGCATCTCACCCGTGAGTGGCACCTGGCCTCACACGGCCTCAGTCTGGGTGGGCTGAGGCTTCTTGGAGGTGACGACTGCTGATGTAGAGACCCGTGAACGGCCCTCCTGTGTACCCACGGTGCAGTGGCAGCAAGACGGGCACACATCGGGCAGGGTCCTGTTCAGAAGCCGCCGTGCCCAGCCTTTCAGGGGCCTGCAGATTCCTGGGAGCCCTTTGGCTGGACGTGGCCTCAGAGCTTTCCCAGGCTTGAAGGTCTCACAGCCATGCACCTTGGTCTTTGCCTTGAGGCCATGTCTCCTGTCAGAGTCTTGCTGCCTGGGAACTGGAGATGTGAACAATCCAGTCCCCTTCAGTCCCTGGAGATTTTTGTTCAGAAGAGCAATTATCCAACTTCAAAGAAGCCAGTTGGCACTTTTTGCCTTCTGCCTGAAATTTCTTTGATAAGAGCCACAAATTCACCGGGAGCGTTTCCTCCCTTGTCACCCCTGTGGTGTGGGGTCCTGCCGGTTGCCCCTGTGCCCCACGGCTGCCCACAGATCTCCTGCTTTGCCCTGACCCAGCCTCTGCCCTTCCAGCCAAGGGCAAACGCCCCGGGGGTGAGAGCACGCCCACTTCTGGCTCCACTCCTGTAGGAGTCTGTGCTGTGTAACAAACCACCACAAAACTTGGTGGCTTAAAGTGACAGATGTCTGTTGTTCCTTAAGATTTTCTGGCCCAGGCCAGTGCTGCTGGGCCTAGTGGGTGGTCTAGGTGGCAGGAGGCTCTTTGTGTGTGGCCCTCACCTGCCAGGACGCCCTTGGGTGTGTTCGGCCAGCACGGGAGCCGCAGGACCCCACAGGGCCTGGCTGCAGCCTGGTGGTCAAAGCGGGTCGAAGGATCAGCCTGAGGTCACATGGGGGGAGGCAACCGCCCCGTCTTGATGGGGAGCTATGGAGGTCAGGGTCTTCCAGCCAATGGCTGCACTGGCAGGTGCTGAGGTCCTGCCCCGCTGAGGGGGAAGGAGAGGCCTCCTGTGCTTTCCCCTTTGGGGCGAAGGCCCCTGGCCATGGAGACTGGTCACCTTGAGGCCCTAAGGTGCCTCTTTTTCTGTGGGGAATCTGTCAACCTTCTAGTTGAAGGTGAGATTTAGTCTCGATACATGTTTTCTTAAAATGTGAAGGAGTGTACGCTGGGTAATTACTTGGTGGGCACAGGTTTCTTTCCTGGTTGGTCATCTGGGGAGAACTTGGGAGCCCCTCTCTTAGCAAGCCTGGGAGCTGCCTGGCACCCACTGACACGCCATGGCAACGGGCCATGTGCTGGCGGTCAGGGGGCAGCATTTTGTGGCAGCCACAGCCGCATGGACATTCGCTTTAAGCAACGTAGACGTTTCTCAAGCGAAGTTTGAAGTGCACATGCTTCAGGGCCCACCGGGCTGTGGGGGCCTCATGGCGTTGTCCTGCAGAGGGTCGCTCCTGCCTCAGCAGCTGGGTGCGTCGGTGCAGCAGTGCACGGGCTGCATAGCAGCCCACGTGAATCCTGGGTGGGACTTGGTGCCCCTGTGGTCGCAGCACTTGGGTGGCCCAGGGCCCTTCTCTGTGGAGTGTCCCTGGCCCTCACTTGCAGGTGGCCTGGGGTGAGCCTGACGCTGCTTGTCAGAGCTCCCTGCCCCGTGGAGCTGGTCTGGGCCGCCTGTTCCGCTGTTCTCCTCTCCACCTCCCGGTGTGGCCCTGGAGGGCAGCGTCCTCCTGAGTGCGTGCACGCCCCTTTGGAGTTCTGATGTTCCTACTTAATGTTATTCTTCACGTAATATGCCTCAAGGACCAGATTCCAAGTGTGTATTTTTAATCAACTGCCATTTCTGACCTGATTTAAGGTGAAATAAAACTTTGAGAATCGAAGAGCAGTGAGTTCTCTGGACGGTGCGCCCAGGCGCGCTAGAGGAAAGATCTCGGATGAGCAGACGGCCCTCCACCTCCTGGGCCCCGCGTGCCCACTGCTCAGTGACTCTCTCCACGCTGTGCGCATTCAGGCCTTCCGGGGGCAGATGCCATGCAGGGCCGTGTACAGCTCTGACCGTTGGGGGCCGGGCCGGCAGGGCCTCTGATGCAGCACCGGCGCCATGAGGGGCCCAGCATGGGAGGTGTGGCTTAGCCAGACCCTGAGGCGGGTCCAGGGCCATCTGCAGAGCTTCTCACTACCCCACGGCCACCTCCTCCCCGTCTCCATCCTGGGAGCCTGCTCCCTTGATCCCTCCTCGTGCTGCACTCCCGGCTCCCTAGTGCCACCGTGCTCCTGTAGGTGTCTCGAGCCCCATGTTGGTGTCAGGCTGTGCTTGGCACTGTGGCTCCCCCCCCAACTATTCCCGAGGCTTCTCCCGGGCCC
This sequence comes from Lepilemur ruficaudatus, assembly GCA_963574885.1. Classification (NCBI taxonomy): domain Eukaryota; kingdom Metazoa; phylum Chordata; class Mammalia; order Primates; family Lepilemuridae; genus Lepilemur; species Lepilemur ruficaudatus. The sequence continues at coordinate 12,982 of CAUYRT010100486.1, read as the reverse complement.
CCTCTGGGCCCCCTGTCTCTGCTGCTGCCTGGACGTAGGTGCCACGGCAGCACCTCACACCACAATCCCCTTTGCCCAGGGATCCCAGCCCAAGTGGGGCTTCAGCTGAGGAGAACTTTGACAAACAGTGCTGAATGGGCAGTAAACCGGGGAGTGTGCACGGCGAGGCACTGCCCAGCCTCAGGGAGGACAGAGTGCAGCTCTGGACACACAGACCTGTGAGCAGCAGACGCCAGGCTGAGGGCGCCATGCCCTGTGACGTCATCTGTGCCAAGTTCAAAAGTAGCAGACCCAGGCTGGGCGCGGTGGCTCACACCTGTAATCCTAGCACTCTGGGAGGCCGAGGCGGGCGGATCGCTCGAGGTCAGGAGTTCGAAACCAGCCTGAGCAAGAGCGAGACCCCATCTCCAATAAAAATAGAAAGAAATTAATTGGCCATCTAAAAATACATAGAAAAAATTAGCCGGGCATGGTGGCACATGCCTGTAGTCCCAGCTACTTGGGAGGCTGAGGCAGAAGGATCGCTTGAGCCCAGGAGTTTGAGGTTGCTGAAAAAAAAAAGTAGCAGACCCAGCTGGGTGGGGGTTGCCCCGGGGACAGTCACCAAGTGCTGACCTGCCCGGCAGGGATCCTGAGCGCCCTCTGGGGCTGGGATGCTGCTGGGCAGATGGCACCTCGGCCACTCTTGTGCCCTGCACTGCTCTGCTTACCCTCTCCCAGGCCAGTGGGCTTGGCCTCGGCCCCTGCCAGGGCTGGTAGGTGCCTCCCCTGCCTGGGTCACTCTCCCCTTAGCTGCGTCCTCTCAGCTGCTTTCTCAGCCCGTTTCCTGCCCCTAAACTGCACCCTCCACTCCATTGCCGGATGTTCTAAAAATACAAATCCGACCGTATCGATCCCCTGTTTAAGATCCAAGGGCTCCCCCTTAGGATCTTGGGCCTTTGGAGCACTCTGCCCCCAGGGGAAGCCCTGGAGGGGCCCGGCTGTCAGCCCTGTGCTCGCTGCCCCTCTGCCCAGCTGCTCCTGCTCAGCCCTTCCAGGCTCAGGTTGAGAAGTGCCGCCCCCAGAGCAGGCGTTGTCCTGCCCCAAGCTGCCCCGCTGGCCATGTCCTTGCTGCTGCACGTCCTGGGTGAGCCGTGGGAAGTCAGGGCTCTGCACCCTGCACCCCAGTCCTGAGGTGTCGGCACCCACCAGGCCTCTGCTCGTGAGCACCTGAGCAGGGTACGCGGGGGGCCCGAGGGCCGATCATTCCGGAAGCCAGAGACAGGCTTCCTGTGCTAGACAGTTCTGCGGGGACGGTCTGTGCACACACATCGCTGTGCGTGTGTGGGAATACTTCATGTGTAGAGCTAATTCCAAAAAGTAAAGATGCTGGGGCCGAAGGCACCTACTGTCCAGGCTGTGCTCAAGTCACCCCTGCTGTTCCCGACCCTGCTGGGGTACCTGCTCCCCATGCTGCTCTCTGATACCCGACTTTCTCCCATACTCGTTTTTATGACATTTCCATTTGGTGGCCGTCTGGGGAAATAGTATCCAATTGTAGCTTTTATTTGTTTGTTTGTTTATTTATTTATTTATTTTTATTTTTTTGAGACAGAGTCTCACTTTGTACCCTGGGCTTTAGAGTGCCATGGCATCAGCCTGGCTCACAGCAACCTCAAACTCCTGGGCTCAAGCGATCCTTCTGTCTCAGCCTCCCGAGTAGCTGGGACTACAGGCATGTGCCACCACGCCCGGCTAATTTTTTTACATATATTTTTAGTTGGCCAATTAATTTGTTTCTATTTATAGTAGAGACGGGGTCTCACTCTTGCTCAGGCTGGTTTCATACTCCTGACCTTGAGTGATCCGCCTTTCTTGGCCTCCCAGAGTGCTAGGATTACAGGCGTGAGCCACCGCTCCCGGCCCAATTGTAGCTTTTATATCTGCATTTCTTATGAGCACTCGACGTCTTTCCATAGGTTTCGCCAACGCCTCGGGCATGGCCCGCGTTCCTGCTGGGTGCTGCGTGTCTGTGGGCCCTCCTTGTGTAGTGTCAGGAGGGTACCTGTCTGTCTTCTCACCTTGTAAACATCCTCCCCCACAGTTCTCTTTTCTTAAAAAACTTTTATGGGGCCGGGCGTGGTGGCTCACACCTGTAATCCTAGCACTCTGGGAGGCCATGGCGGGCGGATCGCTCAAGGTCAGGAGTTTGAAACCAGCCTGAGCAAGAGCGAAACCCCGTCTCTACTAAAAATAGAAAGAAATTAATTGGCCAACTAAAAATACATAGAAAAAATTAGCCGGACATGGTGGTGCATGCCTGTAGTCCCAGCTACTCGGGAGGCTGAGGCAGAAGGATCGCTTGAGCCCAGGAGTTTGAGGTTGTTGTGAGGCTGACGCCACGGCACTCTAGCCCGGGTAACAGAGTGAGACTCTGTCTCAAAAAAAAAAAAAAAAAACTTTTATGATTTTTTTTCCCCCTATACTGAAAGTTTTTAATTTTTTAAGGCAAAGTTATCTTTTTTTTTTCTTGCTGGGCTTTGTATTGTATAAGAAAATCCTTTTCTACTTTGAAACTAGTAAAAACCGTCTTTTTGCCTTTTAATACTTTACTTTTTCAGAGATAGGGTCTGATTCTGTCACACAGGCTGGAGTGCAATGACATCAGAGCTCAGTGCAGCCGCCTGGGCTCAAGCGATCCTCCCACCTTGGCCTCCCGAGTAGCTGGGGCTATAGGCTCACACCACCACTTTAAATACTTTATTTGTATTGAAATACAAATGTATACAAATTTGCATTTAAATACAAATTTAAATGTTCTCCTTTAAATACTTTGATTTCTTCATCTTTTACCTTTACATTTTGATTTGTCAATAATCTATTTTGGTATAAAGTGAGATCGGGCCGTGGTGATTTTTTTCCTTTCTAAAATTTTATGTTTTCTGGTACTTTCTTATAACCATATAAGGGAAACAAAAAGCTTTATTGAGGACAGAAATGGAAGTGAGGAACTCCTGCGTGAGCAGTCGTTGCTTCCCCAGATCCGGTGTGCCGGTTTCGCGGGCCAGGTGCTGCTCTGGCACCAGCGCCGGGGCAGTGAACACAGCCGGAAGCGTGCGGGGGCTTGAGGGCACTGCGCAGAGCCGTCAGCACTCAGCTCCCTGAGTCACAGCCCCTGCCGTTTCTGCGTAAGTTAGGAAAGTGTAGCAGAAGATCCACGTGTGCTCAGGGACCGCAATGTTCTCTCTCCTTCTTCCCCGTCTGCAGGGGCGACCTGGCCGAAGACAGCATGGAGACGGAAAGCGCAGCAGCCGCCGCTGCCGCCGCCTTCACAGCCTCCTCGCAGCTCAAGGAAGCCGTGTTAGGTAGGGCCCGTCCCGTGTCTGCCGGCTCCTCTGCCACCGCCTGTGGCCGGGCGAGAGCAGAGGGGTCAGCCCAGATCTCGCTCCTCTTTGTTCTCTGGGATTTTGTTTCCTTGTCACTGTTTCTGTGCCTGTCGTCTTTCGTGTACCTGTCTGTCATAACTCTCGATGAGTGGTGGTAAAAATTCTTTGTAACACCTTTGGTATTTTTCTGTTGCCCAGGATGAAAGGCCCTAGAATCTTTAAAACCTTACATTTCCCTACGGTTGTTTCAAGTAAATCTGATTTTATTTTCTTAAGTGGCTCTTTAGTTGAACCCTAGTTTAATGGAATTATATTAATGCTCTGCACTGAGATCTGTTTGGGCTGCTGAGAACGCCCTCTCACCACGGTTCTCTCTTGGGCCTTCCTGGGTTTTCATTTCTGTTCCCAGATCGGTAGCTAGCTGCGTCTGCAGGAGGTGCGTGGAGAGGTTGTGACTGACTTTCTGTCTTTGCTCTTTCCTCTCCACCTGCCTGTGAGAAGTGAAGATGGCTGAAGAGGGGGAGAACCTGGAGGCCGAGATCGTGTACCCCATCACCTGCGGGGACAGCAGAGCCAACCTCATCTGGAGGAAGTTTGTGTGTCCTGGTATCAACGTGAAGTGTGTCCAGGTAAGGGAATTCTTTTTGGGAGAATTCACCTTTATCTCAGGTTTCAAGTAATTTCCAAGGAAGGTAACAGTTCACAGTAAAACAAAAAATGCTGGACACACAAGAAAACAAAGTCCCGAAGTGAGAACATGCAGAAGCAGCAGATAGCAGAGTCGCCAACAGAAGCAGCTCAGGTGTTGGCATCTTAAGACACGGGGTGTAAAATAATTACGTATAATTTATATCAAGAAATAACATGAGTAAAAACATAGCAGATTTTACCAAAACACAACTGGAAAAATAGGATTAAACATTTAGGCTGGGTGCAGTGGCTCCCGCCCATAATCCTAGCACTTGGAGGCTGAGATGGAGGATCGCTTGAGCCCAGGAGTTTGAGGTTGCTGTGAGCTAGGCTGACGCCAGGGAACTCTAGCCTGGGCAATGGAGTGAGACTCTGTCTCAAAAAAAAAAAAAAAACAAAAAATAAAATTAAACTTTTAGCGGCTAGGTCTCTTACAGCAGATGAGACATAGCTGAAGAGATAATTAGTGAAGTGGAAGATAGAATTAAATCATTCAGAATATAGTCCACAGAAATAAAAAGAAGAAAAATAGGAGCATGAGAAAGTCTACCGCATCTGTTTAAGTTCTGGAAGGAGGAGAAAGAGAGGCTGGGAACTCTCATGACCGAGGTGAGACAAAGTCCACAGTGCAAGAGCCCTAACAAGTCCCAGGCTGGATGAAAAGACCCCACTACCTCCATCCTGGACAGTTTAACATCAAAATAAATAATGATAGTCATGAATTTTAACTCAAGTGAAATAAAATCTACGGGGTCTTATTTATTGCAGTATGTTTCACATCCATTATTTATTTTAAGTAACTGTGTAGCACGGTCAGCTCTACGTCAGAACACCAGCTGCGAAGCATGGGAGGAATGGTGAGGCCACAGTTGCTGCAGGCGCTCAGACCAGGTGGTGGAGCCCAAGGCCACAGTGAGCTGTGGTAGTGCCACTGCGCTCCCCCGGGCAACAGCGAGACCCCATCTCTGAAAACGAGAAAAGAATTAGGCTGAGATAAAGACGTTTTCAGACAAAACTGAGTTTGCTACCAGCATGTCATCACTAAAAGATGTTCTGAATGTGTATTTCAGGCTGAGGGAAAGTGATTCAAATAGAAGTGCCGAGGTGCAAGAAGGCCTGGGGGTCAGGGTGGAGAAACAAGGGTAAATCCTAGTGTTTGATGCTGCGTGGTGTCCAGAGTGGTGTCTTGGGGGCTTCTAAGGGTGCACTGTGGGGCCAGGGGGCAGCGGCAGCACTCGGGAGAAGCCACGTCGGCTCTGGGCTCTGGCAGCCCAGTGGGGCGACAGACGTTCAAGTGTGCAGAGCCCCCCAAGGAGAGGAGCACGCAGCTCCCCGGCTAGGAGGGAGAACCCGGAAGGAGGAGCTGGCAGCCCTGCGGAAGGCGAGAAAGGAGGAAGGCAGTGCTGGAAGGGGAGGCAGGGCTGGCCCCAGACTGGCAGTGGGAACGGCCTGTCCGGTGCAGCCAAGTGACCCCGGTGTGAGCTATGGGGGGCAGCGGTGGTGGCCAGGAGGGGCCTCAGTCGGGGCCACCAGCTTGGGCTTCCTGTTGGGCTTAGGCACTGGCTGGAGGGTCTGCCAGACCTGCCTGGGAGTCCATCTGGTCTCCCCCAGCAGCTGCGCAAGGCCAGGCACCTGCTAGGCTCTGTGTCCTCGGCTATGGCCTGGGTGTTTGTAAGAGAAGCGTGCAGGTGCCCCACAGACTGGCCTGGGTTGGGCAGTGCCCTGGCCTGGTGTTAGCTACTGAGACCCTTCTTCCCCACATGCTTGTTTTCTGAGTAACCACAGTTTTATTTTCCTTCTTTGGTTCCAATAATTGCTTTTTTAACAAGACGACAGGATATTTTTCCTTGTTAGGCTCTCAGAGCACCAACTGGGCTGAAACTGACCAGCCCCAGAGCCACGTGGGTCATGGTCCCCTGGCTTTGAAACAGACGTGTGCACCGGCATGAGGCAGGTGCCGTAGCTTCCTACACAAGGGATGGTGGTGTCGGGCTGGGCCAGACCAAGGGGGTCCTTCGCGGCTCCGTCTGCATGCTGGCATCCTTGGCCACGTTAGGGTGTCATGTACATACGTGTTATCATGGAATAAACAGCACAGAAGAGGTTTGCTGAGAAGAGAGGGCCACGTGGCTTCAAACCAGCTGACCCTGCCCTGCTGGGCTCCCTCACAGCCAGGGCAGCCGTCGAGACTGAGGCCACAGAGCCGTTCTGCATAGCAGTCGCCGCACCGAGGGGGCACGTCCTTGTTCTGCCCGGTGCTCTGCAGGGGTCAGGCAGGAGAGAAGGGCAAGCCCCGCCTGCCTCGCGGAGCCTGACCATCTGCTGTGCTCTCTCACAGTACGACGAGCATGTGATCAGCCCGAAGGAGTTCGTGCACCTGGCGGGGAAGTCCACCCTGAAGGACTGGAAGAGAGCCATCCGCATGAACGGCATCATGCTCAGGTGGGCGTCGCGGGCACCCCACAGCCCGGCAGAGGCGCTGGGGCCAGGCGGCCCTTCCTGGTGGAAGGGGACACAGCAGCTGTGGCTTTTTCATTTGCTTTTGGGATTTTGAAGAGGAGGCCCGTTTTAGCTGTGCGTGCTAACAACCTCCCAGGTGGCAGCATCTCCCACATCCCTGCCAACACCGACACATTGTAATTTCCACCAGTTTTTTACCTGGAGCACTTGTGGCTGTTTCACTGTTAGCAAGCTGAGGGTATAGCCTGGCGTCTGCGTGTCAGACAGGTGCAGGCGTCGTGTTTAATCTCTGAGCATGGCCTTTTATTTCTCTATTTTTGTTCCTTTCATCTCTTTTTCCTGACGTATGCAAGTGGCATGCGCAGTTGTTCTCTTTGTACCTGTGAACCACGGTCTGTGTCTGTGTCCCTGGAGGGTGCAGACACCACAGGGACGGGGTGGCCGGTGGGCCTGGCCTCCGCCACGCTTCCCGAGCAAGGGCGCTACTCTGTGCTGGAGTCGGGGCCTCTGGAGCGCTGGCCCTGGTCCTTGCCCACCCGTTGGCCCCCTGCTGCAGAGCCTCTGATTCCTAGAATGCGCTGGTGGCGCAGCTGTGGAGACCACCAGGGGAGGAGCTGCCCGCAGATGCGCCAGCCCCGCAGGTGCCTGAGGTCCGCGCCGCCCAGGGGCCAAGTGAGGCTGGAGCCTCTGACCCTCCTTTCTTGGGTGCAGGCAGTTCATCGGGGCAGGCCGGGCTGAGACCCAGGACCTCCAAGTGGGGCCGTCCCATCGCGCCTGGGCAGCTGCAGGTCCCCATGCTCAGAGCGTTGCTGAGAGGAGAACAGAGCACAGCCCTGCCCTGTGGAGCCCCCCTGGGTAGCACTTCTGCTGGGACCTGCCCCCACGCGGGCGATGGCCCACGTCAGGCGGCTGGACGAGGTTCTCGGGCCTTGGGCCTCACCTGGACCCCCCGGTCCTCTGTCCCATGCCCCAGGAAGATCATGGACTCGGGGGAGCTGGACTTCTACCAGCACGACAAGGTCTGCTCCAACACCTGCCGCAGCACCAAGATTGACCTCTCGGGAGCCCGCGTGTCCCTGAGCAGCCCGGCATCGGCCGAGTACATCCCGCTCACGCCCGCTGCGGCTGACGGTAAGTGCGCAGGGCTGCCCTCACTGGTCAGCGTGGCAGGTCCTGCCTGGCACCAGGCTTCAACTCCCGCCAGGGCCCCACGATGTCGGGGCTCAGCCTCCGCCCTTCTCACCGAGGGAGCCGCCGCGTTGCTGTTTTCAGTGACAGGAAAGATGGAGTTCTGTCTCTCTAAGCCACTTCTGCTCCGATGATCACATGTGGAGAGGGGTGCAGGGGCAGTGAGGGACCCTGGACCCCCACGCCCCATCGTCCCCACGCTGCCCCAAATCTGGGGCCGCTCCCCCCATTTCTTGGCGGCTGTGGGTCTGTGCGTCTTCCTTCCGACCTGCTATGCTGTAGGTGTCCCTGCTGCCTGGGTTTTTGGGTGATGATACTCTTCTATGGTTAGGGTTAGGGTGTCTGTAGCTCTCATTGTAGAAAGAGTAAATGTCCCCTGGATCCTTCCCAGCTTTATGAATAGAGAAATTCTTCTAAAAATGGGACTTAGAGTGAAGCTAGGTCCTGAGTTCCCTGGCCATGTCATCGGGTGATCTTTGGCAGTGTTGTGTCCCTAGCAATGTCATTTACATTGTCCCCAAACTGTCCCTCTGCACTGTGGGCTAGAGTGTTCTTCTGTGTGACCAGGGACATCCTTGTCACTGGCCCAGACCGGGACCAGTGGAGATCCTTGACCCGTGTTCAAGAGGAAGGGTGAGGCCAGGGTGGCAGGGAGGCCTCACTCTCCACCCCAGGCCTTACCTGTGCCCCGCCAGAGCAGGTGGCAACTCGTGGAGCTGAGACCTGAGAGGCCAGGACTCTGTGGTGTGTCGGGCTGACCTCTGCTGGTCTTGTCCTTGGTCGGTGGTGAAGGTTTGCAGCCATGGGGAGGACGGGGGTCAGCGCTCTCTGCACCGACCAAAGCCCAGGCTGGGTGCCGGGGTGGGGCTGGCCATGTGCTCCCGGTGGGCCGGGGTCGGTGGGCGGACAGAGGCCCAGCCCCCTGTCTGTCCCCTGCTGGTGGCTGCCCCAGTGACCAATACGGACAGACCAGCCTGATTCATACCTTCTCCCCAGCAGGGATGGGGGCCCCTGAGCCCTCCAGGCAATGCCCGCCCTGCCTGGGAAAGGCAGAGTCAGGTTCAGGGTTGGCTCTTCCGCTGTTGTGTTTCCTTCCACCTGAAATCTCTAAGAACCTCTGACCTGGCTGCTGTGTGGTCAGTGAAAGATTGTGTATCGGCCCAAACTGTGAGAAACGTTCATTCCTACGCCAAATAACAAGGATGTGGTAACATTCGCCGCCACGTCCTTGAGGCGTGTGGAAAAGGCAGCACGAGAGCAAAGAGCCCCTGGACTGCACCTGTGGCAGGCGCGTCCCAGCCAGGCCTGGGCTCAGAGCCCCAGTGTCCGCGGTGCCGTCAGTCATGGGTCTTTGCCACTGGAAATGGACAGAGAGTTGGTATCTCTCCCAAAGTCCCACCTCTTCCAATTTAGAAAAACGGGCAGGCGCTAGGTGCTGAGATTTACAACGGCGTCAGGGAACGTTCAGACATGAGATGGGAGCCGGGCGGCAGGTCCGACCGTGGAGCGGGCCCCGGCATGCGTAGGTGGGCACGGAGGTTGCCCGCCTCGCCCCATGACCGCGCATGGAGGCGTGTTGGGTAAAGTTGTGAACAGGAAGAGCAAAAGGTGGAGAACGGTTGAGACCAGGTGACGGGCCGAGGGGTGGCTCTGCTGTTCTCCCCCTGGTCTGTCTGACTCAAAGATGCGAGGCGAGCTTCGGCCTCCGCCTGCGTGAGAACGGTGGGAAGGAGTGGTGTGTGCAAGGGGCTGGCAGAGGATGGTGTGGCCTTGCCGTCTGCAGCGGCGCTCACCCGACTTCCCTCTCGGCCGCAGTGAACGGGTCTCCTGCGACCATCACCATAGAGACGTGTGAGGACCCTGGCGACTGGACGGCGGCCATTGGAGGTACGGGGTCCCCTGCAGGCTTCTCATGGGTGCAGGGCTGGGTAGTAGGGTCCGTGCCTGCCACAGGCCACACGGGCTCAGGAGCCCACTGGGGCTGGGGAGGCCTTGCGGAGAGAGGCGGGCTTGGGCTGCCGTCCTCTCGGGTGCTCCCAGCCCAGCTCCGCGGCCCGCCTGCTGCACTTAGGCGCTGTGATGTGGCTGGGTGCGTTGCCAACCCCCGGGTGGTGCCCTCTGCTGTCCCCTGTCCTCCCCACGGTGGCTGCCCCGTGTGGCGGCGCTCTTCTGCCCACCGAGCCCCTCCTCCCCTGGCAGATGACACGTTTGCCTTCTGGCGGGGTCTGAAGGACGCCGGGCTGCTGGACGAGGTGGTGCAGGAGTTCCATCAGGAGCTGACGGAGACCATGAAGGGCCTGCAGCGGCGGGTCCAGGACCCCCCCCTGCAGCTCCGAGGTGAGGGGCCCCTCCAGCCAAGGCTGGCGGCGTTGCCAGCGTGGGGCGCTCGGGCACCTCTGAGTGGCTGGGGTGGAGGCCGAGGCTGAGCGTCTGGCGTGGGGGGGTCGCTTTGCCTGCCCTCCGACGTCTCCTGCTGAGCGGGCGCCCGGCCAGCCCGGTCCTGGGGTTCTCAGCGAGCGTTCGCGTTGCCCTCAGACGCCGTGCTGCTCAACAACATCGTGCAGAACTTCGGCATGCTGGACCTGGTCAAGAAGGTGCTGGCCAGCCACAAGTGCCAGATGGACCGCTCGCGGGAGCAGTATGCCCGGGACCTAGCAGGTACACCCGCCGCGCCCACGGGCTCGCCTCTCTTCTGTGCACACACCTCTTTGAGTCACAGCTGCTCCTCGGAGGCCCGGGCAGCGAGTGACCCGTGGCTGCTGTGTGAGGCGGCGAGACCTGAGTGACGTGGTCAGACTCCGCTGTCAGGGTTGCGGGTCCTCCCGTTACTGACTGTCTGTGTGCACCAGGTGGTCACTTCAGAGAGAGTGACAGGGAAGTGGAGGAGGCCACCCAGAGGCCAGCTCTCCTCTGCGACGTGTACGCACTGCCCTCAGCTCATCCCCGGGCTGTACCTGCCGTGTGTGTGCGCATGCATGTTCACAGCAGATGTGTGGGTGCTGTTGTGACCCACTTTTTATCTCACTGGATCACAAGAGCAACTTTCCTTGCAAAAATAGTGACTGGAACACGTCAGAGCTCCCGAGAAAGGGCCGGCAGCTCTGCCACCCCCAAGCGTAGGCTCAGAGCAGGCCCAGGCGTCTGCAGGGCCACCGAGGGCCCTTCCACTGGCCTCCCCTGTGGCGGCTGCCATGTGGCCACCTGGGTGTGCTGTGTGAGGCAAGCACACCTGGCTGGCCCTTGGCCTGAGGGCCACCCAGTAATGGTGGGTGTCTTTGTCCCCTGCAGTGACCCTGCCCGAACCGGTCCCCCATGGTGACGCTGTCTGCCCCATCCCCGTCCCCTGCAGTGACTCTGTCCCCTCCCCCACAGTGATGCTGTCTGCCCCTTCCCCATCCCCCTCGGTGACACTGCTGTCCCCATTCCCGTAGCCCTGGAGCAGCAGTGTGACGAGCACCGTCGGCGCGCCAAGGAGCTTAAGCACAAGTCGCAGCACCTCAGCAACGTGCTCATGACGCTGACGCCCGTGTCCCTTCCACCCCCAGTGAAGCGGCCCCGGCTGGCACGGGCCACGTCAGGACCGGCTGCCGTGGCCTCCCAGGTGCTCACCCAGTCCGCCCAGATTGCGCTCGGCCCGGGCGTGCCCGTCTCCCCGATCGCCAGCGTGCCGCTCGGCAAAGTGGTATCCTCCCTGCCCTCCACGGTCCTGGGCAAGGGCTCCCCTCAGGCCCCTCCCGCCAGCTCGCCAGCCTCCCCGCTGCTCGGGGGCTACACGGTTCTGGCCTCCTCGGGCTCCACCTTCCCCAGCACTGTGGAGATCCACCCGGACGCGTCCAGCCTCACGGTGCTGAGCACGGCCGCCGTGCAGGACGGCAGCACGGTATTCAAGGTGGTCAGCCCCCTGCAGCTGCTCACCCTGCCCGGCCTGGGCCCTACCCTGCAGAGCGTGGCCCAGGCGTCACCTGGGGGCAGCACAATTGTGACAGTGCCTGCGGGGGCTGCCCCGGGGTCCGAGGCACACACGGCCACTATCGAGGTGGCCACCGTGGCAGAGGACCACGAGCAGAAGTAGCCGGTGGGAGGCGAGGCCCCTGGGGCGGACAGGGCTGGCTGCCTCTCCGCAGCCACAGGCCAGAGCACATCGCAAGGCCGCAGGGCCAGCTTGGGCAGGCGGGTCACATGGGCTGCTGAACCAAAGAGAGGAATCGCCAAATCAAATCAAGAGAAGAGAGAAGGGACGATAAGAGCAACCTGGAAATCGGTCTTCAAGTTCCAAACTTCCTCCCCCTTTTTTCTTGGGAAATATATTTTTCCATCTGTTGCTTATCAATACTGTTTACACGTTGGGCCGTGGTCAGGAGCCAGGTGGACGAGGACAGGAGGAGGCCTGGGTGCTGCGGGTGCAGGCAGCAGAGCTGGGCGGCGGTGCCGAGACCCCACAGGCACTGGAGGTGCCGCAGCCCAGCCGCGCACTCGGGTCGCTGAGGCCCGGCGCCTGCACCTGCCGGCCCCGCGGGGACCGAGCCTGCTGGGCAACATTACCACACATGTCTTGGGAACCCCACCCAAGTGTGGAAACCCATGGATCCTATGGATTTGGTTTCTTCCCACAGTTTTCTGTAGGCTTAGTGTGGCTTGCGCCCTGTCCTCCTGCCCGGGGAGCCTCACCGGTGTCGCGGTGCAGGTCCTGGGTGGGCTCCGGCCTCCCCGCCCTGGCAGGCGCTTAGGTGGCTGAGGGCCGCACAGACGAGGCGTGGTCCAACGCCATGCACATGTTCTGCAGGTGTTTTTAAGTGAAGTGCTTAGTAGGCTTCTAGGAAGAGTCAGATTTATAGCGTTTTCAACCAAAACGATGCTGAGTGCCTAGGCTTCCCGAGTCGGCTCTGGGGTGGGCCCACAACCTGTGTGTTCACCTGACCAGGTGTGGAGTCCTGAGTGGCGCCCCTTCCTGAGACGGCCCCTGCTAGGTCTGAGATCATGGGTGTGTCGCTAAGGCTTGAGTCCCGGGGTGGAGGTGTGAGCAGACGGTGAGGTGCTGTGGGGGGTTGCCCCTTTCGTTTGGGGAGGCTCCGTGTGGCCCCTGCGTGCAGCCTGCTGGTGGGGCCACCATGACGGCCCCCTGGGAGTCCCCTGGCTGATACCCGGTGGTCCTGGTCCAAGGGAGAGCCCAGGGCATTTGACGGGGCTGTTCAGGGTGGGCTGGTTGGGCCGGCTGGAGAAGGGCTGTCCGCAGGCTGCCTGCAGTCTGGTCTCACGAGGAAAACCATGCAGGGGCTGCT
>CAUYRT010100484.1:0-32083 GCA_963574885.1 Lepilemur ruficaudatus | reverse complement strand
TTGTTTTTCCATTCTTGTGGTATTTCACTTAGTAAAATGGGTTCCAGCTCTATCCAGGATAATGTAAGAGGTGCTATATCACCATTGTTTTTTGTGGCCGAGTAGAACTCCATGGTATACATATACCACATTTTATTAATCTACTCATGGATTAATCGGCACTTGGGTTGTTTCCACATCTTTGCAATTGTGAATTGTGTTGCTATAAACATTCTAGTGCACATGTCTTTTTTATAGAATGTCTTTTGTTCTTTTGGGTAGATGCCCAGTAATGGGATTACTGGATCAAATGGTAGTTCTACTTGTAGCTCTTTGAGGTATCTCCGTATTAATTTCCACAGAGATTGTACTGGTTTGCAGTCCTACCAGCAGTGTATGAGTGTTCCTATCTCTCTGCATCAATGCCAACATTTATGGTTTTGGGACTTTTTGATAAAGGCTATTTTCACTGGAGATAAGTGATATCTCATTGTGGTTTTGATTTGCATTTCTCTGATGATTAGAAATGTTGAGCATTTTTTCTTGTGTTTGTTGGCCATTAGTTTGTCTTCTTTTGAAAAGTTTCTGTTCATGTCCTTTGCCCACTTTTTGATAGAGTTGTTTGATTTTTTTCTTGCTGATTTTCCTGAGTTCTAAATAGTTTCTAATTATCAGCCCTTTATCAGATGTGTAACATGCAAATATTTTCTCCCATTCTGTAGGTTGTCTGTTTGCTCTTGTGATAGGTACCTTGGCTGTGCAGAAGCTTTTTAATTTGATCAGGTCCCATTTATTTATTTTTGTTGTTGCTGTGATTGATTGCCTTTGGGGTTTTCTTCATAAATTCTTTGCCTAGGCCAATGTCTATAAGGGTTTTTCCAACATCTTCTTCTAGAATTCTTGTAGTTTCATGCCTTAGGTTTAAGTCTGTTATCCACTGTGAGTTGATTTTTGTGAGAACGTGAAAGGTGCGGATCCTGTTTGAGTCTTCTACATGTGACTATCCAGTTTTCCCAGCACCCTATATTGAATAAGGATTCTTTTCCCCAGTGTATGTTTCTGTCTGCTTTGTCAAAGATTAGATGGTTTTATATCTGGGTTCTCCGTTCTGTTCCATTGATCTAGGTCCCTGTTCTTGTGTCAATACCATGCTGTTTTAGTTACCGTAGCCTTGCAGTGTAGCTTGAAGTCTGGTAAATTGATGCCTTCTGATTCGTTCTTTTTGCTTAAGGTTGCTTTGGCTATACAGAGTCTTCTCTGGTTCCATACGAAGCATAGAATTATTTTTTCTAGATCTGCAAAAAATGATATTGGTATTTTAATAGGGATTGCATTGAATCTGTAGATCACTCTGGGTAGTATAGACATTTTAACAGTGTTGATTCTGCTGACCCATGAGCGTGGTATGGTTTTCCACCTGTTTACATCCTCTGCTATTTCCTTACTCAGTGTTTCGTAGTTCTCCCTGTAGAGATCTTTAACCTCCTTAGTTAAATATATTCCTAGGTATTTTATTTTCTTTGTTGCTATTGTGAAAAGTATTGAGTCTTTGATTTGGTTCTCAGCTTGACTGTTGTTGGTTTATATTAATGCTACTGATTTGCATACATTGATTTTGAAATCTGAGACTTTGCTGAATTTATTTATCAATTCCAGTAGTTTCTTGGCCAACAAGGTTGCCCTCTATCACGCCTTCTATTCAACATAGTGCTGGAAGTGCTAGCCAGAGTAGTTAGGCAAGAGAAGAAAATCAAGGGTATCTAAATGGGGGCATGAAGTCAAACTATTGTTCTTTGTTGACGATATGATCTTATATCTAGAAAACCCCAAAAATTCTGCCAAGAGACAGACTGTTTGTTAATTTTAAAGTTAACTAAGCTTTTAAGGACTTTGTTGTGTCTTTTTGTTGGAAAGTATTTGAATATTTGGTTCCAGCATGGAGGTCTGCAGTTTCAGTTGATCCTCTAGATGGGAATGAGTCATTTGTGACCTAAGGGTATCTTGATTTGGATTAGGTAGGAGAATGGATTCACAGCAATAAGTGGTTGAAAAGCAAGAAAAGCATTTTTCAGGCATCTTGCTGACGGTGTTGGTATTCCACTGCATTTTTCCATATTTCAACTGGATCATTCTTAATATTAAACAATGACTTTAAAATGTCATCTGCTGAGAGCTCTGTCAATTCCATCTGTAATTCTTTAGGTGCTTAGGTGACATCAACTAGGTGGGGCTGAAATGCTAATTTGAGTGTGATGTCATGATTCTTAAAGTCAGTGAACTTTTCATCATATTCTTCAATGAAAAGATCTACAACAGTTGCATATTCTTTAGATGATTCGCATATATCATCCTGCTCATCAGTGACCTTTGCTAACTGGTAAAATGTTCATCTGAAGTTTCCTGAAGAAGTGTTTTGAAAAAAAGCTTTTTTATGAAATGCTTGAATTTTTTGCCACATGTCATATATAGACTTAGTTGTACCTTGCAAAGAAAGGTAAAGTCATTTTTTATTTGATATATCACACAGAAATGCTGCATTCCTATAGAAATCTTCATTCAATAATTCACATTCCTGATTCTGCCCTTCATAAAATTTATCTGTTCTCACAGAGATAAAATTTTGGCTAACACCTGTCCCTGCAATAGCCAACACACTTTAGTATGATACGGCAAATCCACACTGAATACCTACCTCATCGTTCAACTTTAGCATGCTACATACCTGACAACTATGTTGCATTTGCATGAATATAGTTAGCAATACTTATAACTTGTTGCAACATGTCACTTAAAATAGTAGCTTTGGCACAGAGATTTTGCTAATGCAAGATACAGTGAAAAGAAATGAGAGCATCTGCGTCTGTTAATACTCTTTTTTATCTGTGCAATAAATCCTTCATGTTTTCCTGTCCTGGAAGGTGCACCATGTGTACATATACTCATTAAATTTACCAAATTCAGTCCAAATTCAGGACATTTATCTTAAAAGTTGTTGAAGATACCTATTGCCCGTGTTCTGTTCCTAAGAGTGCCCAAAGTGAGTAACTCTTCATAGCAAAGAAAATCTTCTGTTATGACCCGAATGAAGTATAAAACCTGCACTGAGTCAGTGCTATCAGTGGATTCATTCAAAGCAACTGGCTACTGTATGTTTTCCTTTTGAAGTATTGCATAAAATTGTTCTCTAAGTTGAAGGCTAATTCATGCTGCCAATCTGTTATGGTTCTTGAAAGAGTCAGTTGTTTGTACTTTGAGACCATATCAGGCTCTAAGCATCCTGTAGCTTCGACAATTCCTATAACTTTCACAATTTCTACATCACTGAATGGCTTTTCTTTTTTCCCCAAGGATATAAGCTACTTTATAAGTGTCACTGTTTCCATGTCTTATTGCTTCTTGAAAGAATTGTCTTTCTTTGACTTTTTATCTTTTAAGTTCTGCAATACAACGTTTTGCACTTCTCCCTCTAATTTAAAATATTTGTGGTCCTTATGAGTGTTATAATGCTGATTAGCATTGAATTTCTTTAATGTTCTTATTTCAGTATCACAAAGCGAACAAATCTTCTTATGTTTAGCATAAACAAGATAATATTGCAATTCCCAATCCTCAATAAAAACATTTGTTTTTTTTCCTTCAGTGTTCTCTTTGTCTTCTTTGACATAATGGGCTGTTAAACAGATAGAAGTTAAAAATACTGCCAAGCTGTGCAGCTATTCACAAATTCCACTGCAAATAGAAACACAGTGCACCCTTGTCAAAAGGTGATTAAAGACTGGTATACTTGACCCCCATAAACTCTTGCCAACCAGCCTGGTACAGTAGTGGTACCAGTCAGGTTGGGGGAAGTTAGAACTAAATCATGAGCATAGCAGCTGTCAATTTAGCCCTTATGGCTTACTAATATTCCAATTATGCTGGTCAATCTGGGAGGATTATTTTGTTGAAACTTATTTTATTCTTTGGTATTTTAAATACATTCATTTTAAAAAGAAAATAAAAATATAAAAGACAAAGAAAAATGTATTAATAAAAACAAAAGGATGAGTTGTATAAAATTTGGATTCAGTCAAAGGCCACGCTTAAAGACCTAGAAGGCCACATGTGGCCTTAAGGTCATAGGTTCTCCACCCCTTGTCCAGTGTATTGATTAGTATTCTTGGGATAAAGTCCTCCTGTGGTTTAATATTTGGTAAAGCTATGAGTTTTTCTTTTCTGTCAGGTGAGAATTATATAAGCCATTATGCTTTGTTTTTTGCCTTGCCTGTAAGGCAACTCAAAGAAATACAATGCACAAACACGGTAATTACTTAGCTTTCATGTTTATCATACTAAAGATTTTTACTCTTCCTTTTTATATTTAGGCAATGTAATAGTTAAATCCCAGCTCTTAGGCCATATTTTTTTCGTGTTTAATGTAAGGACAAATACCTAACCATTTGGATTATTGTGAAAATCAAATGTCCTTTGTTAATTGCTTAGCCTTTTGTCTAGCACAGTATAGAGTGCTAAGTAAATGCTAGAGGACTTTCCTTTTTTTACTCCCCATAATTATAGCATTTTCTGTTTCTATTTTTACAACCTTATTTCATGCACATCTTTACTTTGTAACAGCTCAGTCATGTTTAAAAGTGAGTGAAGTACAAATGATTTTTACAAAAAGTTACATACAGCATTTTAAGAGAGTTGCCATAGTGGAAGTGAGAAGATTTGATGGGAGAAGTGATGCAACTGTTGTAAACAATGTCTCCACAATTTGTGTTACTAGAAGTATTAGACAGACCAAGCCGTCAACCAACAACTTGACATGGGCAGTCTTTCCATGTGAAATGCTGACTTGAACTTGAATCTAAGTCACAGTTTTGAAATAGCTAAGACTCTTTTGAAATTTTTGGTTGAGTTGCATGTTTGTGCTGCAAGTGTAAGTGAGAGAGATCCTCCTAGGGGGCTTTATAGGCCTGGAAGTTGGGAAACAGATTTATAATTTTTGAAATAAGAATGAGTAGGGGCATCAGGCATTTCAGTGATGGAAATTCCAACTCTTAGAATAGAACATATCAGATGTTTGGTCTAGCTGTCTCCCAATCACCAGGGGAGAGTATTAGATGCTCTGGATTTCATTTCCATAAGGAAATGATTCCATGTCAAAGAAACCATGGCATTTCTGATCATAGACTCAGGGAACAGGGTCCTTCTCTTTCATTCATTCATCTCTAGATTGGCAACTGACTCATTGGGCTCTTTAGCCGCACTAACACATGGCTAGGATCATGGGTTAAGTGATCATATAATTTATCATTCAAACCAGACACTTTTCAGAATGAAAAGGAACACTGTTAATATTAAAGCCAGGATGTAGGTATACACCAGACAGTGCTGAGCAAACTGGACATTTGATGATTTTAGCTAATAACCGTTTCTGTGTTTTCTTTAAAGACAAAAAGTGTTTATGTTTTTGGGTATGTTAGCAGTCCTGATATTTCTGTACTTGTAGCAGTGCAGAAATTCAGGAGACTGTCATCCCTATTTTGATTTTCCTGAACCATGTGTTTCATTTTCTAATTGGGAGTGATATTTTCTTTTTATATTCAGAATGACTGTCTATAATTGAAACCTGTTTAACCAGTTAAAAGGCTATCTTATACATTAGTAAGTAAGCTATGATGGTCTTTCTTTGGACTCCACCACCCAGGTAATCACTAGGGGGCAAATTAAAGGACAGAGGTGAGGCTGAAACTGTTAATGTCCATGCCTGGTAATTGCATACTTGGCAAAGACTGAATCCTGGATCATTTACAGATTTAGAATATTGCTTCCATTTTCTATTTTGCAGTTATATTTAGACTGTTGAAATTAATGTTGATGACTCTCAGTGTTCAAAACCAGTGTAAATGAAAGTTAAATTTTATGTCTCACATGTCCTCCTCACTCTTGTCTCAACAGAAAAAAGCTTGGCAACACCACAAGCGGGAATGCAAATGTCTTAAAAGCTGCAAACCCAGATATCCTCCAGACTCTGTCCGACTTCTTGGCAGAGTTGTCTTCAAACTTGTAAGTATAAAACTCATAAAATATGGTTGGGTTTTAATTTAACAAGCATTTGAAGTTGCATTGACAGACATACCTTGAAGATATTATGAGTTTGGTTCCAGAGCACCACAATAAAGTGATTCTTAAGAAGTTTGTGGTTTCCCGGTGCATATAAAATTTGTGTTTACACTATACTGTATTGCAAGTGTGCAGTAGTATTATGACTAAAAAAACGATGTACATGGCTTAATTTAAAAATACTTTATTGCTAAATAATGCTACCAGTCAGAAGGTCTTTGCCTCAGTGTTGATGGCTGCTGAATGATCAGGGTGCTGGTTGCTGAAGGCGGGGTGGCTGTAGCAATTTCTTAAGATAAGACAACAATAATGTTTGCTGCATCTATTGAATCTTCCTTTCATGAAAGGTTTTTGTGTAGCATGCGGTGTTGTTTGATAGCATTTTACACATAGTACAACTTCTTTAAAAATTGGAGTTAGTCCCCTCAGACCCTGCCAATGCTTTATCGACCCAGTTTATATAATATTCTAAATGCTTTTTTTGTCATTTCAACAATGTACACAGCATCTTTACCTAGAATAGATTCCTTCTCAAAAAACCACTTTCTTTGCTCATCCATTAGAAGAACTACTCATTCATTCCAGTTTAATCATGAGATTGTAGCAGTTCAGCCACATCATGAGGCTGTGCTTCTAATTTTAGTTCTTTTGCTATTTCCACCACATCTGCAGTTATTTCCTCTACCTAAGTCTTGAACCCTCAAAGTTGTGTATGAGGATTGGAATAATTTTCTTCCAAACTCCTGTTATTATTGCTGTTTTGACCTCCTTCTATGAATCATGAATGTTCTTAATGGCATTTAGAATGATGAATCCTTTCAGAAGATTTTCAATTGACTTTGCCCAGATCCATAAGAGGAATCACTGTCTATGACAGTGATAGACTTACAAAATGTGTTTTTTAAATAATAAGACTTGAAAGTCAAAATTATTCCTTGAGCCATAGGCTGCAGAATGGATGTTGTTAGCAGGCATGAAAACAGAATTAATCTCCTTGTACATCTCCATCAGAGTTCTTGGGTGACCAGGTACATTGTCAATGAGCAATAATGTTTTGAAAGGAATCTTTTTCCTGAGCAGTAGGTCTCAATAATGGGTTTAAAATATTTAGAAAACCATGCTATAAACAGATGTGCCATCATCCATGCTTTGTTGTTCCATTTGTAGAGCACAGGCAGAATAGATTTAGTATAATTCTTTTTTTTTTTTTTTTTTTTTGAGGCAGAGTCTCACTCTGTTGCCTGGACTAGAGTACCGTGGCATCAGCTCACAGCAACCTCAAACTCCTGGGCTTAAGCAATCCTTCTGCCTCAGCCTCCCGAGTAGCTGGGACTACAGGCATGCGACACCATGCCTGGCTAATTTTTTCTATATGTCTTTAGTTGGCCAATTAATTTCTTTCTATTGTTAGTAGAGATGGAGTCTCGCTCTTGCTCAGGCTTGTTTTGAACTCCTGACCTTGAGCGATCTGCCCACCTCAGTCTCCCAGAGTGCTAGTATTACAGGATTACACTGCGCCCAGCCTATTTAGTATAATTCTTAAGGGCCCTAGGATTTGGGGAATGACAAATGGGCATTAGCTTCAACTTAAAGTCACCGGCTGCATTAGCACCTAACAGGAGAGTCAGCCTGTTTTGAAGTTTTAAAGCCAAACATTGACTTTTCTTCTTTAGCTATGAAAGTCCTAGATGACATCTTCTTCCAATATAAGGCTGTTTCATCTACATTGTAAGTCTGTTGTCTAGGGTAGCCGCCTGCATCGATTATCTTAGCTAGATTTTCTGGATAGCTTACTGCAGCTTCTCCATCATCTCCTGCTGCTTCGCCTTGTACCTTTATGTTGTGGAGTTGGCTTCTTTCCTTAAGCTTCATCAGCCATCCTCTGCTAGCTTCCAGTTTTTCTCCTGCAGCTCCTTCTGTCTCCTAGCCTTCAAAGAATTAAAGAGTTAGATCCTTGCTCTGGATTAGGATTTGGCTTGAGGGAATGTAGCTGGTTAGATCTTCTAGACCACTAAAACTTTTTCTATATCAGCAGTAAAGCTATTTTACTTTCTTATCATTTATGTGTTCACTGGAGTAACACTTTTAATTTCCTTCAAGAACTTTTTCTTTGCATTCACAGCTTGGCTGTTTGTTGTAAGAGGCCTCACTTTCAGCCTATCTCAGCTTTTGGCATGCCTTCCTCACTAAGCTTAATCATTTCTAGTTTTTGGTGTAAAGTGAGAGACTCATGACTCTTCCTTTCACTTGAACACTTACAGGCCATTGTAGAGTTGGGTTAATTTCAATATTGTTATGTCTCAAGGGATAGGGAGGCCCAGGGACAGGGAGAGTCTGAGGAACAGACTGGTCAGAGAAGCAGTCAGAACACACAATATTTATTGATTAAATTTGCTGTCTTATATGGGTTGTGGTTTGTGGCACCCTAACACAACTAAAATAGTAACATCAAAGATCACTGATCACAGATCACCATAATAGATATAATAATCATAGGAAAGTTTTAAATATTCGTTAGAATTACCAAAATGTGATACAGAGACACAAAGTGAGCACATGCTTTTGAAAAAATGGTGTTGGATAGAGTTGATTAGCGTAGGGTTGCTACAAACCTTCAATTTGTAAAAATTGTAGTATCTGTGAAGTGTAATACACTAAAACACGGTAAAATGAGATATGGGTGTATTATTCATAATGAAGGCTGAAATTACACCTATGTATATGGAAGGTGGAATAATCCCTTAAGGGGAAGGAGTATACTCCCTTAAGATACAAGGGAGTATTTTAAGGCATAAAACTGGTTACTTTCCTGTTAATCATGGAATCAGTGGCAGTGAAGTATACAGCCCCTTTTTGAAGGCCCTGTGATCTGCTTCTGGGAATGGAGACAGGAGGTCCTATATTTGGGGGTTTAAGATGTTAGTAATGTCTGTTACATTGTCTTTATAACTTTTCTACTGTGAATCAATGCACAGGAAAAGTGTGTCATTTTTTTAGTTGCCTCTTCAAGTAGATACTAACTAGATAATAATATTAAATTGAGGAATGCTTATCTTTTTTTTTTTTTATAGCCAAAATCCATTGAAAGGATTTCTTAAGCCCTTTTTCACACAGTGCCGAAACAGTAGAGTCTATGAAATACTGCTCTGGTGAAGGTTGCCAGATTTATTTGCCAGCTTTTGTATGAATATCTTTCTCAAATTATTGCAGGCTCCAGATCTCCAATGTTTATTGACTTTTTTGGCCAGTATAAAATTTTATAGAGGGCTTTAAGAATGTAAAAGTATGAAAACTTCTTGTAAAAAGGATTTTGCATTTGGAAGTTAAACTGGTGAAGTAAGGTGCAAGTTAGATTTTTATTTTAAAGTTGTTATTTGTTTTTAAGAGTAATGAAGAGAAAGAATATATAGGAAATGGCCTTTTTGACAGACTTTCATTTAAATATCTAAAGATACTCTAACATACTCATTTATGTATTGAAGCATTCGAAATTGTTATTGATGTTTTCCCTCTTTCCTTTACAGATGGAAGAAACACCCTCAGAATCGGAGAAACTTTACTCATTTTATGATCTGGAGTCAAGTAAGTGATTGTCTATCAGCATTTAAAAAAATTCCTATCATTTGTTTGCTGAGCTGGTGAACTGATTTATTTCTAACTTTGTTTTTCTGTTTTTTTTTTTTTTATTATGTGAGACAAACCTAACAAAACTTTAAAAAATATATATACAAGTGACATATTAGTTTATTTCACTTATTTCATGATAGCTTTGGCCATATAAGGGTTTGTAAAACCCCATAAAAGATGTCCAGTTTCGGCAGGGTAGTATACCCATTAGTCCAATTGACAAAATAATTTTTCTTCTGTTTCACTCAGTTTCCTCTCCTGGTTTCTTTTTGATGTCGGAGAAGAGTAATTAAGTAAATGGGGGAAAGTAAGGGGTTTCTAGGGAGCTTTTAGGGTTACTGGTCCTTTAGGTATTAAGGAAAGTACGGATGACTTGTTGAGTGTTGTTACAATTCTCCTAAACTTCCATGGCAGTAGCCCAGCTTTTTGGGATGACTAAAAGGCTTTCCAGATCTGAGTGTTAAGCAAATGTAGGCTTTATTTTGCTTGTGGATTGGCACAGATCCTTTGTTTTATTTTTGGACTTGTAAACTTTATTATTTTTTAAATCATTTTTTATCATTTATTTGTGGTAAGAACACTTAAAATCTGTTCTTTTGGCGATTTTCAAGTATATAATACATTGTTATTAACTATAGTCACCATGTTGTATAATAGATGTAAGACACCTTAGATATTTTGAAGGATACAGATGAATGGCCAGATGAAGAGATGCACAGGGCAAGGTATGAAGGAGGGGGAGCTTCCATGCCCTTTCTGAACACACCACCCTCTAGTACCTCCATGTGTTCAGCAACCTGGAAGTTTTTTTGTTTGTTGTTTGTTTTAAGGGACAGAGTCTTGCTCTATTGCCTGGGCTGGAGTGCGTGGTGCAATCATAGCTCACTGCAACTTCAAACTCCAGGGCTCAGGTGATCCTCCTTCCTCAGTTTCCTGAGTATCAGGGACTACATGTATTCACCACCACATCCAGCTAATTTTTCTGTGTTTTGTAGAGACTCCCTACATGGGTCTCCCTATGTTGCCCAGGCTGGTCTCAAACTCCTGTCCTCAAGTGATCTTCCCGCTTCAGCCTCCCAAAGTGCTGGGACTATAGACATGAGCCCCTGTACCTGGCCTAGTAACACTTTCTTTACTAAGATGAAACCAAATGGAAGTAGCACTGTAGACTGGAGGCTTTCTCATCCTCTGCTTCGCCCTCATGCATTTCTGAGGGATGTCCGGCAGTTCTTTATTCAAACTTGAGATAGTGACTGTATTCTGCCAGCGTGTGTCAAAAATAGGGCTGAAACCAATGTCAATCTGATTCCAAATTCTATTCCACTCCATTCCAATATTTGACAGCTGTTTCTACTTTCCTGTTACTGATAGTAAGAAATTAGAAAGTCGTATAATATTTTATAAAACATTTCATTTTATTTCTTGCTTCATAACAAAGCTTATTGTATAGGGTTCTTTTAAAGAGCAGATTGTTAGTATTTCCATTGAGATTGTAAATGACTTTGACCTAAAACTAGCCAGAGCTCGTAAAGTAAATATGTACACAGTTTAATACTTTTGGATGGAGGCAAATAAGAAGATGGTCTAATATAGATTTATGGTTATGGAATCCTAAGTGCCAGTGTTAAAAAATTATTAAGACATCATTAATTGTTCTGTTAAACAAGTAATTTAAAGAAAATATGTAGACCTGATAGGAGCAACAGAATTATGCCATAGTTCAACTTGATGTATATTTTCAAGTTTTAATAGAGAACAGATTAGTCACTATTCTTTGTTATATTACTCTTAGGTAATTAGCATCTCTTGCAGCGAGTTTTACTACTAACATTAGCCCTGCTCAGTAGCAGTGTCATACACACTGCCTTAAGTGAAATACTCTCAAATGTTGTTAATTGAGTTGTGCACCCTTAACTTTAACACCCTATTTGTGATATAATTTTCTCTCTTTCTTTCTTTCTTTCTTTCTTTCTTTCTTTCTTTCTTTCTTTCTTTCTTTCTTTCTTTCTTTCTTTCTTTCTTTCTCTCTCTCTCTCTCTCTCTCTCTCTCTCTCTCTCTCTCCTTCCTTCCTTCCTTCCTTCCTTCCTTCCTTCCTTCCTTCCTTCCTTCCTTCCTTCCTTCCTTCCTTCCTTCCTTCCTTCCCTCTCCTCTCCTCTCCCGTCCCCTCCCCTCTCCTCCCCTCCTCTCCTCTCCTCTCTTCCCTCCCTCCTTTCTTTTCTTCTCTTCTCTTCTCTTTTCTTTCTTTTCCCTCACATGTTCCTATGTGATATAATTTAAACTGATTTTTAAGGGGGTTATATTAGCTTTACAGCCATCTCCTGTTGTTTGTGTTGAAGCAGCACCATATTTTGTTCATTCAACTTGAGTGAAGCAGCACCATATTTTGTTCATTCAACTTTAGAAATCTCAATCTCTAAAGTTGAGATTTCTTTGGTTGATCCATGTTTGCTTCATGATATACTTTCTGTATGACAAATTTCACCTATTTGAACTTTATCTCAACATTTTAGTTCTCATTTTTTGTCTTTTTGCCTTTGAGATGATTCTGTTTGTCAGCCATGACCTGGTTGTAAATTATCTCGTGGAAAAGTCTGCTTAAATTCCCTGACTTAATAAGAATTTATAATGATTTGTATGTGTGTACGGGATGATATAAAAAAATCTGGTAACATACTACCTTACTGATTTTGGTTTTAATGCTTTTTCATCTGTATGTACATTTATTTTTTTTGATAGGTGTTTGATCTTACATTGCAGATAAAGTTTGGCAGAATTTCCTTGATGACATATGTATCATGAATGGTAGTTGTCAGAAGATAGAAAGATACGTATTTGCTCTCTGTCAGGATAGAATGTAAGGCAAGAAATATCTGGTTTAACAGCCAACATTGAACACTTGAAAATTATCCATTAAAAGTTCACTTCATGATTGTGTTATTTATTTTTTCTTTAAAAAAGATATGAACAAACTGACTGAAGATAAAAAAGAGGGCCTCAGGCAACTTGCAATGACATTTCAACATTTCATGAGAGAAGAAATACAGGATGCTTCTCAGCTGCCACCTTCCTTTGACATTTTTGAAGCCTTTGCAAAAGTAAGTGTTAAATTTGGTATCTTTTCTAATTCCATAAATCAGTCATTTACTTCTTATTTTCTTGTTGGTTACAAAATTGTCTAGAACTTTGATGGGAAATTCAAAATTCTTAATGCCTTAGATCACTCCTCTACTTTAATGAGTGGAGAATGTATTGTGTATATTGAAAAGTGTATTCATTTTTCTGTTTTATCATTATCCTCATTATGGCCTATGTTCATTGTCAACTGTCAAAACATACTCTTGGGGCGCGGCGTGGTGGGTCACACCTGTAATCAATCCTAGCACTCCGGGAGGCCGAGGTGGGCAGATTGTTTGAGCTCAGGAGTTCGAGACCAGTCTGAACAAGAGCGAGACTCCCGTCTCTACGAAAAAAATAGAAAGAAATTAGCTGGACAACTAAAAGAGTGTGTGTGTGTGTGTGTGTGTGTGTGTGTGTGTGTATATATAAACTAAAAAAAAAAACATACTCTTGGAAGAAAGAGGATGCTTTCTTTTCTCAAAAGAAAACAGCATATCCAAAAAAATCCCCCCAAACAGCGTAACCCATTATTTCTTACTAATGGACTTTGGTTTGTCATTGTGTGTATCCAATTTTGTGGTAGTTGTTTCAGTATAGACCCTGTCTTTGAAGTGAAAAATTTATTGGAATCCATTTCTGATTAAGTGAATTCTAAATAATATGAAAGCATAACCATTTCTGATTTTAAAATGATTGCCTAAAAATCCATTTAAATGTTTCAGGTCACTAAAATCCTAGGTTAGGGATAGATGACAGGTTTTATTTGGTATTTCATTTGTGGTCTGTTGGTAATAGCTACCTGAAGTGTTCTTTTTGAAAATGATTCTGAGGGTTTGTCTTAGACCAGGGAAGAAGAGTGCAGTGATTGATTCTTGGTATCTACCCTGGGGTAGGGATGACGTATCAGATATACTCCCCGCACTGCTATGGATCTGCTGTTCTTGCTCTCTCATATTGTGTGTTTGGGTTTGTTTTAATATTGATCACAGTTTAATAACAAGTAAAATTTTACATTTGACAGTGATTTTACCACTTGTTTTGCAATTTGTAAGCACACATTTAAAGGCATATTTATGCCATGAGTATTTTAAGGTATGTTTTAAAATTTACCTATTTCTGAAAATTTAAATGTCATTAGTTTGATTGCTGTGGAGTTATTCTCGTTTTTCCCAAACATATTTTTATTCACTAAGGTAAGTTTTTATGATTTTCTGATTAATATTATCTTAGCATTATATTCTGGTTTGTCTATAATTTAAAATTGATTTTAAAACATAGTGGTTACTTACAATGCATCTGAGAAATTTTTCATATATTTATTTCATATGCTTCTGAAAATTATCACTTATGGTAGTATCATGTATACGATGTACATAGACTCTTTTGTTGCTAAACACTATAAATATTAACACCCACTGACACATAAAAATATACCTTATGATGACTGTTACCTCATTCCTAGTGTTAAGTCTGTGGCTATTTTGTGAAAATTATGTCTATTGTTGGAAAATGTTTAAGTGCTAATTACTGGTGTTATTAATATTCATGAAAAATATTTTAAAATACTTTTTATTTGAGATGTGAATTACTATATCTCATCTCTCTTGTTTCTTTTTAAACAAATTTTAATCTCATGTATCTTATAATGAAATTCTCTCTGTGTTGTATAGGGGGAAATTCTTT
This sequence comes from Lepilemur ruficaudatus, assembly GCA_963574885.1. Taxonomy (NCBI): domain Eukaryota; kingdom Metazoa; phylum Chordata; class Mammalia; order Primates; family Lepilemuridae; genus Lepilemur; species Lepilemur ruficaudatus. The sequence goes on along the minus strand of CAUYRT010100484.1, from coordinate 17,568 downwards.
TGCTATGATCAAGTGGACAAATTTTTAATAATATGCTACCCTCCTCCCATGTAATATTAATATTTGTTATTATAAAAGTAGAACAGTTACATCTTTGAGATTTTGGGGGGGATAATTGGACTCATAAGTGTTATTTCTGCCTTAAAATATAGGTTGATTATCAAAGGAAAGTACCATTAACCTATGGCTCCTGTACTTTGGTGAAAATTTTGTTACTATTTTGTAATTTGTATTTTTCTGCTTATAAGATTGTCCCTAAAAGGATCACTCTTCTTGTTCTCCTCCTTTTCTTCTTCTTCTTCTTCAGAATAAAATGATCTTAAATTAAGCTAAATAGTATCCTGCAAATCTCAGGGATGAGCTACTGAGCTCATAAAATTGCCAGTGTCTGATGGTGTAGATCATGTCAAGCACATTGGAAGTGAGTGGAAAGCACCGGGCAGAGATTTTAATCCTAATCCACCACCCCGTTCCCCATTTTACTTAATCAAGAAGAAGAAATGAGCACCATAGAGTGTACCCCTGCAATGGCTGTTACCATACTTACAAACTGTCAGTTGGGGTGTTCCATGTTGCCCTGCCTTCCTCAGCCTAGTGAACTAACTTTTGAATTTATGCTGGGAAGAAGACTGGCTTTACCTGGCCTCAATAAACAAGATCTTGTTTTATGTTTTACTTTTGGTCTCTCTCATTTCTACTCATTCATGTTCTGTGCAGGTATTAGACATGATCAACTTATGTTTTAGCCCATCTCATTGTCATTGAAGGCCTATGGAATTCTCAGAGCTTCCCTAAATTTGTTTATATTTTAATTTTTTTAACTTTTAAATTATGCACATTTTCTTTTCTTTTCTGTTTTTTTTTTTTTGAGACAGTTTCATTCTGTTGCCCTGGCTAGAGTGCCGTGGCGTCAGCCTAGCTCACAGCAACCTCAAACTCCTGGGCTTAAGTAATCCTTGTGCCTCAGCCTCCCTAGTAGCCGGGACTATAGGCATGCACCACCATGCCTGGCTAATTTTTTCTATATATATTTTTAGTTGGCCAATTAATTTCTTTCTATTTTTTAGTAGAGACGGGGGTCTTGCTCTTGCTCAGGCTGGTTTTGAACTCCTGACCTTGAGCAATCTGCCCACCTCGACCTCCCAGAGTGCTAGGATTCCAGGCGTGAGACACCGTGTCCAGCCAAATTATGCACATTTTCAAACATACACAAAAGTAGAGAGACTAGTATAATGAACCCTCATAATTCCATCACCTGGTTTCAGTAATTTTCAAACTTGTTTTATATCTGGTATTTTTTTTTTTTTTTTTTTTTTTTTTGAGACAGAGTCTCACTCTGTTTTGCCCGGACTAGAGTGCCGTGGCACCAGCCTAGCTCACAGCAACCTCAAACTCCGGGGCTCAAGCGATCCTCCTACCTCAGCCTCCTGAGTAGCTGGGACTACAGGCACGCACCACCATGCCCGGCTAATTTTTTCTACATACATTTTTAGTTGGCCAATTAATTTCTTTCTATTTTTAGTAGAGATGGGGTCTCGCTCTTACTCAGGCTGGTTTTGAACTCCTGTCCTTGAGGGATCCACCCTCCTTGGCCTCCCAGAGTGCTAGGATTACAGGTGTGAGCCACCGCGCCTGGCCTATATCTGATATTTTTACTTAGATTTCACACTCATGTTCTTATCCTTTATTTGGATTTCCAAACCTTTGTTAGTCTTTTGTTGTCAAGACTCTTGCCTTCCTGAGAGGTGTTCATAATTTAATTCACTTAGTAAATTCAGCAGACTTTTTTTTCTTTTGTGTGCAAAGCACTCTTGATGCAGGATTACAGAAATGTGTGGCTAATTCTAAATCTGAAAATTATCTGCCAGGCAGAAAACCTCAGCAGGGCACAAATTTTACTTGAGGAGATGCATATCTTTATCAAACTTGTGCTTTCCTTGAAAGGATAGGAGTCAGTGGAGGATGAGAAAGTTCTTAATTCTAAGAACATGTTTCATTGTCTGCTGAGCTGATGGCTTTTTAAAATAGAAACCCACGATTAATGTCTGAAAAGTTGGCAGTTTATATTTTGCACATGTTAGAGTTTCTGGTGGAAAAATAGTGTGTCTTTCCTATTGGACCAGGTTCTCAGTGCCAAATGTGCTTCTGCTGTTTACGTCTTGATTTTGCCTGGAAAATTTTTCCTCATTTTACTTCAGAGACCTTACTGTGTAGTCATTTTCTGGGTCACCTTCTCAGGTGTTCCTGCTTTTCATCTACTTCTTTTTTTTTTTTTTATTTCAGCATATTATGGTGGTACAAATGTTTAGGTTACGTTTGTTGCTTTTCCCCTCCTTACTCCCCAGAGTCAGAGCTTCAAGCGTGGCCCCACCCCAGACGGTGCACATCGCACTCATTACGTATGTATATACCCACCCCCTCCTCCTCCCTCCCATCTACGCGACACCCGATAAATGTTATTCCTATATGTCCACTTAGGTGCTGATCAGTTAAAACCAATTTGCTGGTGAGTACATGTGGTGCTTATTTTTCCATTCTTGCGATACTTCACTTAGTAGAATGGGTTCCATCTCTATCCAGGAAAATACAAGAGGGCTTTTCACCTACTTCTTAGCACCAGTATTAATCTCTGACTCCCCAACCCCACACAAACATGAACCCTAACAACCATTGGGGTTTAGATTGTAGGAGTTTGCTGTATAAATATATCCTGTCTACCCTCAACTTTGTTGACTTGCCATAAAAATTAAGTAGCATGAGACATAGGAAAAATTTTTCTAGAGGCGAGTATCAAGGAGGACCTAACATTGGAAATAGAAATCAGCATAAATTCCAGGTGGTGCTGCGAAACAGTTATATCCAGTGCTCTAGACATGCTGGTGGTGAGAGTGTGTCTATTCCTCTTAACTCCCTGAGCAAAGGGAAATATATTGACTTCCTCTAGAGAATAAGGTTTGAAAAGGAAGTTGTTAGCTGGGGAATACAGGTTTTCAGTTATATTTAGTAATTACAATAAGAATTTGAATAAAAGATTGATGTTTAAAATATTTGTTTTATATTAAATATAATAGAAAATTAGTGAGGGTAGTAGTTCCTGCAGAATTTTTATAGAGGAGGGGCTGACAAGTGATGGTCTGGTGGATGGAGAGGCTGGAGCAATTTACTTGTAGATTTATTTGTGTAGTGGTTTTTTTTTTTCTAACTTATATTATACATTCCTTAGGGATGTGTGACTGAATGAAATAAAAGTATAAAGTGTAAGGAATGGAAGGTGATGATTGCCACCGACAGCAACAAAGGTGAACGAAGGGTGGGAGGTGCGCTGGAGATGTTTGTTGGTGAGAACACAGAAGATGTGATTATTTATGTGCTCATGAAAAATAAAGGCCAAGTTCGCCTCTGCTGGCTCTTTTTCAAACTGTTTAGAGAAGAGAAAATGTATGTTCCCATCCCTACAATCCCTTCCTCCTTCCCAGCACACACTTTTGTTCCTTCCACTACCATCTTCAAACAAAATTTCCAGTTTGGTTTTGAAATGGATTTATCTTGGCGTGACAGCTGCTATAGCTCAATCTACTGATTGGGTCCTAAGCATTTGCTACAAATATAGAAAATGTGTATATTCATAATCATAAATATAACCTATAAAAGGACAGAAAATTAGAGAACAAATTTAACAGGGAGGTTGAAGAGTATGATGGTTAAGTCACTTTCTCCAGACAAGTAAATGAAATTCTCTCAATCTCAATTTTCTCATCTGTAAATGGGAATAATAGTATTACCTACTTCATAGATAAAAATGAGGGTCAACGGTAAGGTGCTTATAGAATATCTGACACATAATTAATTTCTGCTGCTACTGCCCCCACCTTCCAGCTTTATCTGTATTTGAGTATAAAACTTTAGTGTTTTATGTCTCCCTGTACTGTCCTATAGCCATGTGCAGCCTGCCACTGACTGTAAACCAGAGTCTCAGATGGTTGCTCACAGTGTGCCCAGTGCTGGGGTCTCTTGAGATGCTGACAATTACCTGTCTTGCTGAGAAGAAATTTTGCAAACAGGAAATAGTATCTTTCTCCTGTGAACTGGCTTGGTTTCAGCCCATAGCTGTTGTGGACAGAAATTATTTACTGTTGCCTGCATTCATAGCATCTCCATGATTTCAGAGTAGTTTCTTGGGATTTCATGTAGGAAATGTAAAAGTAGGCTTCCTGTGATAAATCTTTCTCACACATACATCTTAAAAGCATGAAATTAAATTATAAGAGTGCTTTTGTTGTCATGTTTTAATTCACTGAAATGGCATGGAATATTATAGTATTTTTCTATCCCATCTCACAAAATGTATATTGCTAATTATTGGCAATGGTTATTAGTAGCCTAAACTTAATATCTATAGAACTGGTCTTGAAGTTATTTTCCATGCACAGAAAAGATTTCTTAGGGACTATTGTACAGATTTCTGGAAAAATATACAACTGTTTTTTCTGAATTTATAACTTTCTTGTCTAAAAATGCATTCAGCAGACTGATTAGAAGTGTGATTAAGATCTGAACAATAAGATAGAAAATGGACTAGTGGCATGGAGCGTTTCAAAAACAGACTTTAAATTGGAAGCAACAAGGATAAAAGTGACCTTCCTGACCACAAAACATATGTCATTGTTAGTGTTTCCAGAGCTCTGCAAAGTACTGTTTAACTTTATAATGTTGTGCAACTGCTACAGAATTTTTTGATTAGAAATTCCACATCTGTTTGAGAAGATGTTCCCTCCCTTTTTCTTTGAAACAAAATAGTAATTCTCCTGGTAGCAGGGTATTTTTACTCTTTAGGGCACTTATGTGACCTCTAGAATTTGCTATTTCAAAATCTGATTTTTTAACATATTAGCTGCAGCTAGTTTTGCAATATACACTGGTTATATAGATTTGAAAGTGAGGATTTTAGGAGGTGTTTTTTGTACTGTGATACTTAAATTTTACATTCAGTTCCGTTCTGAGTAAATTCTTTTGTATTGGAGAAGCAATAGAGAGTATGTTAAAATAAGAATCTTGCTAATTCATAATATGAAAAAATTGTGATTTAATATTTTAAGGTATATTAGAAGTAAGGCAAAAGAAAACAATCATGATATTGTATTCAAGATTACATACTTGGATTTGGATGATACATGCCTCCAGATTTAGAGTGTTAGTAAGCAGTCTATGTGATATTCTGCCATAACATCATGATTTTATAAATCAGCATGGAGGAAAAATTACTAAATAACTTTTTTTGTGTTCTTTTCATTCTCTGGTGAACAGTATACCTCAGTAAAAAGCAAGAACAAAATTGATCATGATATATTCAGTTTTTAATCTTAAATTTTCAGTTCTGTTAGCCATCTTATCCTGGGTATGCTGGTGCTCTATTACTTCAGTGTTGCTGGTAGGCTAATTTGTGAGAAGAATATTACTTCTGTGCTTGTTTTGAAAGGTCAGAAGTGTGTGTATGTTTGCCACTTGAGGGTTTCAAGTTCATGTAGGACCAAATTTTAGAGCTTTTTTGTTGATGAGCGCAGTTGGATTTCACTATGGTTACATGCTATAAAAGTAGTAAAGAAAGCAATCTTTTGAATTAATAAAGTGATAGATTATCTAATTACAAAGTTGACGTGAAATGGCAGTATGATAACTTCAACTGCATTACTAAATGATCCTAGTGACTGATCAGATGTGCCTGGGTTCCATTAAGGAAAAATATGCCATTAAATATTTAATACTAAAAGCGAGCAGACACACCAGGATTGCTAACCTCCAATCACCAGGGTGCATGTATCTGTATGTTTGGCGGCAACTGCTAGATGCGACATCTCTCTAGTATGCTCAGAACAGTTGCTAGAAGACTTAGTTATTGAGATTATACTTCTCTTCTTGTTTTAAGTAAAGCAGGCAAACAGCCAAGATGCTTAACTGCACGTAGATCCTAGCATTCATTATGAAATGGTGATACTTTTATGATTTATATGCTTTTTTTTTTTTTTTTTTTACAACAGATTGAGTCTCAGAGCAGATTCAGTAGACCATTATTCTCAAAATATTCCTCTACCTGGAAGTAAAGTGATATTTGTAGGACACTTGGACATTCAAAACAAAACAAATCATTGTTTGAATTTTCAGGATATTTAGTGTTCTTCATTTTTAGCCATTCAGTTAATATTTCTTTTCATTTATGTGTAAATAACCTACAATGAATTGGTGTACGTTTATCATAGTTAAAAACCAGTTGCCAGCTAACTGCTGAAGTTTTGAAGGATAGTTAAGTTCTTAATCAGTATTTTAATTTATATCTGTGTTGGTCAAGATTGATTGCTTATGTAAGGGCTAATTCTTTGATTAAAAGTATTGATGGATAAATGTGTTTGTCAAGCCTTGTTGCCTTATCTATTTGTGTGTATGACTTGCTATTAATTCAGATAGAGGTAATACTTCTAAAATGACAGTATGTCATTGTGCAATGGCTGAGGTTACTTTCATTGCTTTGGCCTTTCCTTCAGTGGCAGAAACTTCTACTATAGTACTGTGTCTCTTTACTAGAGTGTGACTACTTGGAGCCAGGAATTACATCTTATTTATTTTGAATTCCTAGCAACCTTCATGGCAAACGGTAGGTATTTAATTGTTGACTGAATGAAGGAATGCATGAAAACTGTATCCATTTTCTTTTTTATGGAGAACATTTTGATAAATATTTAAAAAAATTAATACATAATGCAAATGTACAAGACTGGACAAAAAGAAATCAATTTCATGGTAAAATTTAAGAAGTTTAGTAAGATAGTTGATAGCTCAGAGTCATGAGTGCCATTATCCTGAATTCTTCAGGAAATGATGAATCATTATATTAGTTATTCCAGGGTTCAGGAAACTTTTTCTGTAAAAGTTCACGGAGTAAATATTTAGGCTTTGCAGGCCAGGAGACAAGTGAGTTATAAGTGCCACATGGTGATTTGTAGTCTGTGATGAGAGAGCTATTTATGGTCTCTGTGGCAACAGCTTCTTTTTTTTTGAGACAGGGTCTCACTCTGTAGCCCTAGGTTGGAGTGCAGTGGCACAATGATAGCTCACTGAAGCCTCAAACTTCTGGGCTCAGGGCGAGTCTCCCGCCTCAGCCTTCCAAGTAGCTGAGACTATAAGCATGTGCTACTACACCCAACTGATAGCTTCTTTAAAAAAAAAATTATTTTAAATTGACAAAAATCTTATGTATTTATCATGTATAACATGTTTTGAAATATGTATATATTGAGGAATGGCCAAATTGAGTTAATTAACATGCATTATCTCATATGCTTATTATGGCAGCTTCTGAACTCTTACCATTGTATCTCCAGAGCCCCCATGGCCAATGTGTAAGTGAACAGGTGTGGCTGTATATCAATGAAACTTTGTTTATGGATGCCACACATTGATTTTCACATAATTTTCACATGTTCCCAAATGTTTGTCTTCTTATTTTCCCCTAACCATTTAAAAATGTAAGAAAACATTCTTAGCTTGCAGACTATGCAAAAGCAGATTTGGCCTGTGGTCCGTTATTTGGCAACCCCTGCATTATCATTTGTGAGCCAGAAGATTTTTTGCACACAGTAGGAAACAGAATATGCTGTGAGAAAATCCTCTAATAAAAAAAAAGGGTAGAAGTATTTTATCTGTCTTCTAACAAGCCATTAGTTCTATAGTTTTATGTTATCAATCACATTTGTGAACATAGTATGTGTACAGTAATTGTTTTTTGAGTTTATTTTTTTAACTCTAAGCTAATTTAATTCAATAACTTTAAAAATGTTTCAATTCAATAATATAAGAACTGCAAGTTATTTACCTAAAGAGAGAAAAATAAAATTGTAGTCTTATGTACTTAAAACTATCATTCTTGGTTTTTTGTTTTTTTTAAAAAAAACTTTTAATTTTTTTAGAGATGTGGTCTTGCTGTGTTCCCCAGGCTGACCTTGAACTTCTGGGCTCACGCTATTATTCTCTGCCTCAGCCTCCTGAGTAGCTTGGACTACAGATGCTCTCCACTGTGCCTGGCTTGTTTTCATTTTAAAATTAAAGGTGCACTGTTTTGTTATTTTGCCTTGAAATGAAACAAAGATACAATTTTCTATTAGAAATGTTTTGGCTGTGTAACTCACGTTCAAAAGGTTTTGTTAGATTAATCAGATCTTTTTCTTTGATTATATGGATTATTGTCCTCAAACTTTATATTGTGATTTGGCTATTTCTGTTACATATGAGAAAGATCTTTTATCGGAGGGAAAAAATGAAATATGTATTAGAGGTATAATATTAATAGTGATGAAAAATTGTAATAAACTGCTCTGTTAAATTTTGTAAAAGAAACAGTGATGTTTTTGAGGGCAAAAATCAAACATTGCCATTTGATGTGGTATATTATGAAGGCAAGTAGTTGAATTTGGAGATGGCTTCTCTAAGCCAGATTTTTAAAAAGTGCCTTTATCAAGGGAATAGTAGTCTCTTTACTATCTTCAAAGGTCGATTTTCATTAAAATTTTTATGTTCGTTACCTAGTTTTACATGTTTCGAGATACATTCAAATAAACGTTTATTTATTTATAAATCATGATGTGAAAGAATAGAATGCCTTGTTATATTAGGCAAACTGATTATGGCTCATTATCTGAAAGAGCTTTATAATTAGAGTGCTCCAGTGATGTATCAGGCTTCCCTGGTACTGCTTTGGCACTACCTCCCCTGTAAGACTTTCATTCAGGGTTAGAATCACGTATCATGGTGGGTTATCTCTGCAAGGTAGGGCTAGATGATACGTCAAATGCTCTTTGAGTTTGTGCTATTCATGGTGCATCATGGAAGGAGGAAGTATATCTTCATCCTCTCGTTTGAAGTCCTACTGATTTCAGCTCAAATCTTTGGTGAAATCCATTTGACTGGGATTGATCTTTTCCTTTTGTAAAATCAGTAGTCACTAGTATTTTCCATGCCAGTATTTGGCAACTGTTAATATTATCTATTTTTTAAATTATGTATCTTTATTTCCTAGGTTCCCACTTAGATTGTAAACTTCATGAAAGCAGAAGTCAGGTGTCCCCAATTCCCTCCTTAAGCATAATAGAATTATATGGTTTTAGAGCTTAAAACTATCTAGTTTCATAGCCTCCCTGATTTTTCACCTTTCCCTTTCCCCATAATGCATCAGTTGCTGCTCAGAGAAAGATAAATAGTCACCTAGTGACCGGCAGAAAGCTAGAATTTAAGTCTTCTGAGCTCAGTCTGATGCTTTCTGTTAATTGATGCCCAAGTGCTCAAGAACTAGCTGCTAAATTGAAGTAAAAATGTGATACAGCAAACAGAAGTTAAATTACAAATAACTTTTTAGTAATATCTATTTCTCATATTGAAGTTTATGTGTATAAAGCCAGAAAATTAAGACTAAGTTATGTAATGGTATTATTTAGCTTCTGAAACTAAATTAGGTTGTCTCTAATGATGAGTTTCAATTTCAGAGCTTCTGTGTGTCTCTGTTTAAATGACTGTGGCTTTCCAAACCAGCTGGATACCCTCCTTTCAGATAACTCAGTTATAAACAAAACTGCTGGATTACATACTTGACAGGATTTTTCTTGTTTTTCTCATTTTTTGGTCCATACTTGCTAAGAAGCCAGTGAGTATTAAACCCTGGTCTAGGTCTTACATCAGTAGATCAAGGGATAGTTGAGGGATTTATTACAAGTTTCCCAGTGTTGTGCTCCCCAATTTTATTTTTAATTTTTTACTCTACAAAATACTTTAACATATTAATCACATTTGTCTCCTATAATACCTCTGTAAGTTATTATGGTTATTATGCCTTTTGCTGAGGAGGAAGTCCATAAGGTCACACTATTTTTAAGTAAAGGAGTTAGAGCTTTAACATGGGTCTTTTGGCTTCAGATTTCATATTTTCCCCATTCCAACATACCTCATTCTGTGTTAGAACTGTAATTATGAACTATTAAATATTATAAGCCTTAGGAACAAAATCCAGAATGCAAAAAATAAGACTATTGGATAATATTTCTCTGTTGTACTAAAGCATTGCTCTAGGCAAAGCTGTAAATTATTTAATCAGGATTTCTACTATTTTTATACAGGTGGTACATCATGTCTTACCTGCCTCATATATTCAAATCTAAATAAGTGCTGGTAGGGTGGTTGGGAGGAGAGTGGGTTTTTCATATCAAATGGTTCTACACTGATGCTTGCCACAACTCTATGTGAAAATAATTGAAATGGAATTTGTGTAGAGTTAAGCTGCCTTTTGAAATCTATGTTCTATAATCTGAAAGTACTGCATATTAAAACATTAATTATTCAAGAGCCCCCTAGCTTGGGCCTGTATTTTTTCCACGCCATTATTGGGTGTATTTTTTCCCTCCATGATTCTATAGATACATGCGTGTATAGAGTAAAACATTTTATGATGCAATATAGAAGAAAATCTTCTTTGGCATTATTAGCACCTCTTTTTCTTTTAGGGGTATTTATTTGACCTTAACGTTTATACCTGATATTAATGGCATAGACAAATAATTTTAAAATGTTGTTTTTGAACAAATATTTGTCAAGTAAAAGAAAACCATCAGAACTATATGTGACCAGACTTGGCAATCATGGGACCTCTTTCAAGTTTTAATTGACATTTGGTTTTAGTTTTGACACAGGAGAAATTTATTGGGGTAGCGTTTATGCAGAGCTGTTTCATTAGGGTCAGCTGAATTGGGATCAGGATTAAAAAATAGCTTCTACAGAATTTCCTTTCCTTCCTTCTTTTCACGTTGCCATGGGTGACAGCATTTTATTTACATAGCAGAATCAAAACAGCGTGTGAAGAGACACATGTTACTCGCTGGTTGGTGTGCTGGGGCCTGTTTCCTCCTTCACAACCTTTCAGTGGCTCTTGGTGTTTCAGGGTTAGAGCAGAAGTTTGTAAGGTATGTTGTTTTGGTGCCTCAGAAGTCTTCTATAATAAGAGGTGACTGTACTGTGGGTTTCTTGTTTCCCATTTGTCCAGAATTCTGTGGAATAATACCTCAGATATGCAGATCTTAAGGTGTGATAGTGTTCAAACTTTAGAAATCTTTTAATTGGCTTCTGTGTCATGACCTGCCCCTCATTCTCCGACTTTTCTCGCCAGTTTGTTTAAAAAGTTATCATTTGCTGGTTCTTCTCTTGTTACCTGTTAAATGACAATATTCCATTGCCATGACTTTACTTGCCTGCCTGTGTGTTGAGAACATCCAAATCTTAATCTCTAGTCTGGCCTTTTTTCCCTGAGCTCAAATCCCATGTTTTCTATTTATTAATAAAAATCTTCTTCTGCATGATGTCTTAACTTCAAATTTACTATGTACAATAAAACATATTTATATTAGATAGTTATAATTATATTAGATAATTATAAGGACATGATCAGATTTTGGAAATCCATTCCTGGAAGATATCCATGTGTGTCTGCTAATTGTCATGGCAGGCTTCTAGCTTTTCTTTAGAACAATGATGATGCTGCAGAGATATTTTTTTGTGTATGCTGAAAATACTTTCCTCTTATCAGTGAGATTTGTATATTTCTCACTCACTTTCTACCACCTCAGCAAGAGAGAAGCTTGCAAAGTCTTTAGCATTTTGTGGAAACAAGATATTATGCTCTGTATAGTTAAAAATTATCTTTTATTTATTGGAGTAGAAGGATTTATTCCACATGAAAAGAAATATTTAGACTTGGATGATTTTGGTATTTAAAAGTTCTTTTGAAAACAACTTTACGTTTTCAGTTACAAAATAATATAGAGCTCTTGGTGAGTGTGATCATTTCATAGGTTACATATTTACTAATAGTCATCAGCATTAGTTGAGTAGGCTTCAGCGCTCTGTAAAGCCTTGCCATTTGTCATTTCCCCTAAAGCTAAGGATTCCTTTTCTCATTCCAACCTTTGCTCATACAGTTCCTTCCATTCTTCCTGTCAAATTTCTTTTCATTCTTCAAGATGGCACTTTTTCTAAGAAACCACTCTCAACTCCCTTAGACATGTCCCATTCTGACAGGAATGGGAAAGAAGTGTAAAATATAAGAGGATAAAAAACAAACAGGCACTTCTGTTATTTTGCTCTTCCAGTTAGGTGCTAGTGTCAGGAGCTGGCCGGTTGATCGCAAAAGGAAATAGCCAAACGCTCTAGTCCGTCCGGATCAAATGGCTGCCGAAGATGAATGGCAGTGTCTTATACCCAGACGTTTTTGAAATCTTTTCTCCCAGTTCATTCATGTCATTCTCTCTTGTCAGGTAGTCTTATTTCTGATCACTCTGGTCCTCTATGAAGAATTGAAGGATTAGTGGTTTTTGAAAAAAGCAGATCTTATTGACTGGAGCTGCCAAGCTACTAATTACTTCTCATTATCTTTATAGCAAAATGATACATATGATAAGCATAGAATTAAATGCTGTATTGTACAGCAAATTTTTTTCCTGAAGATCTTGCTTATAAATTTAATTTCTATAAATAATATATCAGGTTATATGCTAGGAAATTTGGGGATTAGCAGGGTACTGTTATGAATCTTTTTGTGGAAGATTTGTTTTGGTAAGCTGATTGCTCTGTTTTGAACACCTGGATTTCCACATGTAGTGTCTGGTTTTCTGTGAAGCAAAGCACATTTGCAATCAGTTAAAGCTTTTTTTTTCTTTTGCAGGGACCTATTATTTCTTGAATGGATTTTACCAAATTCTTGGGGCCTATTTGTACTTATATTTCTAGAATTGGGTGGGATCTGCCTTGCTAAGTTATAATCTATAGGAAGATTGCTATGGGATTGGCTTTTAAAGCTTCTTGGCCATGAAGACCATGTCTCAGCAAGTGGCTTCCTCTTTTCCAAAACCTTATTACTCCCTAGATGCATTTCTGTATGCAATACCTATTCCACAGTCCAGCTTGCTCTTTTCTATATGTAATTCCAAAGCGCAATAACTTCAGCAAAATTTTAGATTAATCACATTAGACACAGAGCATGAGAAGCAGAATAGAATCCCAAAACTTTCTACCTTGTAAATAGAGGAAGTTAAGGATAATTTTCACAATGCCATTCATTTTTAGGCGGCAGTTCAATTCGGTTCTGATGTGTTTGATGTATTGCAGTTTTGGTTATTCTATTCCTTTTGTGATAGACTAGCCTGTTCACTGAACTGTTGTTTAACTGGAGGAATATAATAATCCACGTGCCTGTTCTTATTTATTTCGTCTCTATACATTTTATACTTGTTTTCTCATCCATGTCATAATGTGATAACATGTTTTCATAAATACATTATTTTACCAGAATTACAGCCTATACGGTGAAATGGAAAGCCCATGAGGAAATTGTAGGCTGATATACTTCCTAACATTAAATATTTTCTAATAATTAAAAAATACATATCAATTTTAGAAACAACTTTGATCTGTTAATTATATAATTTAGAATGGATATCTCTTAAAATTTTTAGTGTAATTAAACTTTTAAAATCTTAGGCACATAAATAAGTTATATTTTTTTTAGGCAGATACTGGTTTGGGTGCTTATTTTGATGTTTTTTAAAATGTTGACATAACAGACTTTTTCCATCTTTATTTTTAAATGACAACAGAATCCCAAGTATAAGAAAATGTGATTAATTCTCTCAATTGAAGTCATTTAATTGTTCTTTGCCTAAACAGCTGCTTTCTATTCAGTACATTGAACATAAAATTCTGAGTGCTTTTGTGCTATGATAAATTTTAAATGTGAACCATTCTTCCTCTTAAGTATCATATGCTATTGCTGTTTTGAATTTGTCAGTTTGGTAGGCAGTTTTTCTAGAAATTGCTATTGTAGTTGGCTAGGAGGGCCTTCTTCTGGGACTAAATTCTGTCTCCTGCCTTCGTATTATCACTGTGATATTTAGTATTATTTGTTCACAGTAAAGAAGTGGGGAAAAATTGGTTTGACTTGTCCTAAGCTCCTAAGCTCCTTTTATTTCTATAGTATATTGAAGAAATGGAGAAACAGAGCCAAAACAAAGCAGTGGGATTCTCACTTGGTTATTTTAGGTCAGAAAGAACCAGTTTAATAAATTTCAGTTCAACAAATTTGTGTTGCCTCTATCCACAGCACTATGTGGAAAAAGGATAATTAAGAGTTTCTTCCTTGTCTGATAGAATAAATGAAATAAATGTATATGATGTATATAAATAAATATATAAATGAAATAAATATATAAATAAATACATAATTATAAATAAATATATATAAATAAATAACTTAAATATAATTATATTGGAGGTTCCTTGAAAGCGAGACTGTGCTTTCTTCTTTTTTAAAATCTTGCCTGCCATGTTCAGTATATTGTAGGTACTCAGAATATTCTCCAGCAGATTGTGTTAACAGTAATAAACAGTCTTGAGATGGAGATTTAGGGTAGAGAGATCATTTGATTTGGGCCTTTACTAGAAGGTATTCTAGGTGGAAGAGTCAGTGCTGACTTCCTAGATTTAATAGCCACTATTCCAGATAGACCAATGGGGAGCCTAGAACTAAGAATTAGACCGTTAAGACTCTGGATGCCAAAGGAGAAAGCAGTGCAAGAAGATTTTTGCAGCTGGTTTATGCCTAATATATGCGACTATTTTTGGTTAGGAGCAGTTGATTTAAGATTTTCACTGAAATTTATGCCCAGAGCTGTTCTAGTGAGTCTCACTTCCCTGTGTGAGCCCGCTCATGCTCATCCTAATAGGAGTTCCCTAATTTATGATAGCAGTGTTCTTTAAATGGGAAATTTGGCTTTTGCTTGTTCATTTTGCTTTTTGTTTTCTGCTTTTCAAAATAAACTGAGAAGGATCTTTAGAAAGACAAGAAGAGAAAGAGTAACCTGAGGTATCTTTGGAGTTGTAGTCTCAGGTAGTTCGGGATCTATGAAAGAAGAGGGCTTCGAAAAGGAGATGGCCAACATATAAAAATACAAATTCAGCATTGGATTTAGCAATTAGAAATTCACTGGGGTTATTTTTATTTTTCATGTAGACTAAAAGTATGACACTTTTTTTTTTAACTTCAGAATAAAAGTTGAGTGATTAGGCTTTAGCTGTTTTTACCAAAATGATAAGTTGTTTTTAGAATGTATTGCTCCCATGAAAAGCTGAGTTATTCTTTTTCATTCTTAGAAAAACATCCCCCCTGTATTTGAAACTCAAAGTTACTACTTCTTTTTCTTTTTTTTAAGAGATGGGGTCTCACTCTATAGCTCAGGCTAGAGTGCAGTGGCATGTTCATAACTCCCTGCAACCTCCACCTCCTGAGCTTAGTGATCCTCCTGCCTCAGCCTCCCAAGTAGCTGAGACTACAGGTGTGTGTCACCGTGCCAGGCTAATTTTGAAAATATGTTTTGTAGAGATGAGATCTCCTTATGTTGCCCAGGCTGGTCTCAAACTACTGGCCTCAAGTCTTCCTTCTACTTCAGCCTCCCAAAGAGCTGGGATTACAGATATGAGCCATCACACCTGGCCATTTTTTTTTTGATTTAAAGGAAAAAAATGGTATAGCTAAAGTAAAGTTTGAGGATATATTCTCTTAAATGTTTTTTTAATTCATATCAGAAATTTGTGTAAACTTTCAATTTTGATTTGTAATGAAGTCAGGAGCAGGAGTATATTTTGCAGTGCTACTCAGAGGGCACAGCAGATCAGTGGTGTGAGTACCTGGCTCACCTATCAACTGTAGTTCTTTATAAGCTTGAAGGTAATGAGAACCTATTTGACTTTGTCTTGGTTGAGTGCTCCCATTAGATATTAGGAGCATATTAAAGAGGATAGTTGGGCTATTAAATACCATATTTATTAAGATAAGATAATGGTTGAAACACATAGGACAAGCTAACTTTGTATACTTTTAAAGAAAGGAACCTTATAGTATTTTTTATTTCATATTAGATTTCTAATTAAGAATTCTGTGGTAAGTAATAAAAAGTCCAACTTCAGTTAGATTTTTTTTTCTTCTAAATATGATTATGGCAGTCTGTATGTTAATTTCAAATTGTTCTCTTCAAATAGCTTTATTTCCTGTATCATCCCTCTTTAATATTCATTTTTTAAATGTATTTATGAGACAGTATCCCTTATCTGCATATTATAAAATGGAAGCAGTCTGACTTGACCATTAAAATTTTTTCTAATGTAATAAAGCTGTGAAATTACCATGACCCCTAATATTTTATGTTGAAAGGATGATTTGTGTTACATTGAAGATAACAGGGAAACTCTTATGCTAAGGCTTGTGCTGAAATGAGGTTTTCTATAATTCTATTAAATTGTTGTTTGAGTTCAGCATTTTTCTTGAGGCCATTTTGTATCTTCTTGTAAGATTTTAAAATCAAATATGAAACAGAATCTTTAATCATTGTTTCACTAAATGAAGTGTGTGCTCCTCAAAATGTTAGCTGTCAATCCTTTTGGATTCAGCAATTATTATGAGAGATTTAGGATACCTTCTCATATAAGCTTGAGGCAACCTCAAGCTTATTTCTTTCTTTAAAGAAAGAAAGAAATTATATATTTTCTTTAAAGAAATAAAACATATTATTTCTTTAAAGTTACACATGTGCCTTATCCCCTATGGAAGGCAGCTATGCTCACTACTATACCACCAATGCCACTTGGCCTTATCCCCTATGATTGTATCAAAATGTAGCCCACATCTTCTGGACATATTGTAGGGATGCAAGACCAAGCAGGTAGGTATTAATTTATGCTAGTTGTTCCTGGTGGTTGTAGCACAGCTGCTGTTAATGGTAAGGCCCAGGGACATAAAATTTTTCAACAAAGATTAAAGTTTCTTGTCTCATTGATAGTTTTTAAAAACAAACAAGGAACACTGCACTGACATTTATCATAGGACTACTACTCTTTAGATATAAATTTATTTGTAGCCTGTGGCTCAAAAAGCAACAGAGGCATTGAAAGAACATTAAGTTCAAGCTTAGAGTCACAGATTTTACAGTGATTGGGCTGCAAAGGGGTGTTTTCAAGATGATAGTGACTGTGAGACTAGTACGATGAATGGTTGGCATAAAGAGAATACTCCCAACACTAGCAGTGTTGACGGGTGGGTTTTTAGGCTTTGAGCTATAGTTTTTTGGCTTCGAGGGTGAAGATAAAAACCTTTATCATACTTTTTTCCTCACTATTTTTTTATGATGCTTATGTCTTTATTGAAGTCGTTTTTTTACCATATTTGTAGTTGCTAGTCATTTACTAATGTTCAGAGAAATATGTACTTTTATGGTATGTGTGTACATTATATTGGAATTCTTTCAAATTTGTTATTTTGCTGTTTGCTTTTAACTAGTTGTTTTTTTTTTTTTTTTAGTTACAAAATTTAATTGAAAGGATCAAGCAGTGGTTAGTGGTCAAACCAATCCACATTGATATCTTTGAAGTGTTCAGATGCTAATTTTTAAATAAAGGTAACAAATACCAATCAGAGTCTCATAACATTGTGTAGGC